>JARQOC010000005.1:338639300-338673418 GCA_033576535.1 Allobates femoralis
TTACTTTTATTGAATATAGAAGATATTCCCGCGAGGAACAGACCACTAGTAGCACATATTTTATTGACAGCGAAAAACTCAATTGCTTCTTATTGGAAACAGACATATGTACTCAATATCTATGAGCTCATAGAAAAGATAAGCCCTTCTGCTCCATGGGACGTTTCTGGTCTCCCTGAACTCGCCTTACCATCAATGAGTTTCTTACAATGCTCTGCTGGAATTTTAGACCATTCTTCTTTGGCAAACTGCTCCAGGTCCCTGATATTTGAAGGGTGCCTTCTCCAAACTGCCATTTTTAGATCTCTCCACAGGTGTTCTATGGTATTCCGGTCTGGACTTATTGCTGGCTACCTTAGAAGTCTCCAGTGCTTTCTCTCAAACTATTTTCTAGTGCTTTTTGAAGTGTGTTTTGGGTCATTGTTAGTGATGAGCGAGTACTAAAATGCTCGGGTGCTCGAAGCTCGGGCCGAGCATCCCGAGATACTCGTGTACTCGGCCCGAGTACCGAGCCCAATATTATCCTATGGGAGACACGAGTATTTTTATGAAATGACTGCCGGCAGCATGGAAAAACCCTAAAAATGTCACAAAAGTCTCAGAAGAGTGCAGAAATGACATGGCAACACCATGGGGAAGACCCCTGGAAGCATTTCTCACTCATTGTTCACAGCTGTGAACAATCTTGTCCGAGTTTCACGCCAATTTTACGGAGTCACCAGAAAACCTTCCAAAATGATACCAAAATGAATATTTAGGGTGGAAATGTTAAGGGCACATACCCAATAGTGAGATACAGCTGGTGTATGTTACTTTTTGTGATTACATGAAAGATTTTACGTAAAAACATTGTGCGGCACTCCGATGTCCCTGAGAAGAGATGTACATGAAGCCCTGTCTTGAAATAATGTGCCCATTTTGAGGAACTGGGTCTATTGTAGTATTTTCCTTTGCCAGGGCAGTCCAAAATTTGGAGGTTCACAATGCCCTGGATAGAGACGTGCATGAGGCCTGTAAACCTAAGTGGGTGTATAGTAGTATAGCCCTTTGCAGGCACCAAAATTGGAGGTTCACAATGCCCCTGGATAGAGACATGCAGAGGCTGTAAACCTCAGTGGGTGTATTGTAGTATTGCCCTTTGGCCAGGGCAGCCAAAAATTGGGAGGTTCAACAATGACACATGCATACAGACATGTAGTAGGGCCTGTAACCCTCAAGTGGGTGTATTGTAGTTAGGCCTTTGCAGGGCAGCCAAAATTGGGAGTTCAACAATGCCTGGATACAGACTGCAGAGGCCTGTAAACCTCAATGGTGTATGTAGTATTGCCTTGGGCAGGGCACCAAAATGGGAGTTCAACAATGCCCCTGGATACAGAAATGCAGGAGGGCCTGTAAACCTCAAGTGGGTGTATTGTAGTATTGCCCTTTGGCAGGGCAGCCAAAAATTTGGAGTTTCAACAATGACCCATGCATACAGACATGTAGTAGGGTCTGTAACCCTCAAGTGGGTGTATTGTAGTATTGCCCTTTGGCAGGGCAGCCAAAAATTGGGAGGTTCAAGAATGCCCCTGGATACAGACATGCAGGAGGGCCTGTAAACCTCAAGTGGGTGTATTGTAGTATAGCCCTTTGGCAGGGCAGCCAAAAATTGGGAGGCTCCACATTGCCCCTGGATAGAGACGTGCAGGAGGGCCTGTAAACCTCAAGTGGGTGTATTGTAGTATAGGCCTTTGGCAGGGCAGCCAAAAATTGAGAGGTTCAACAATGCCCCTGGATACATACATGCAGGAGGGCCTGTAAACCTCAAGTGGATATATTGTAGTATTGGCCTTTGGCAGGGCAGCCAAAAATTGGGAGGCTCCACATTGTCCCTGGATAGAGACGTGCAGGAGGGCCTCAAAACATTTTTCCCATTGAAAAGGAGCGGGTATCCTGTCGTCGTAATGCCCATTCTAAAAGAATAGGCAAAAAAATTTACCACTGCGGGTATACCTCAAACAAACAACAGCCTAACTATTGTAACGGTCATCATGGTGGCACATGAGGAGAAGGAGGAGCAGTCCAGCGATTAGCCAAAGTCCTGAAGTGTGTATCCATAGGTGAGTGGAGGTACATGGCAAATTCACATAACGAAATTTTAATTCAGTTGTCATTTGCTGGTGGTGTGGTGAAGTCTGGCCCAATCCAACCCTTGTTCATCTTGATCAGAGTCAGCCTGTCAGCATTTTCAGTTGACAGGCGGGTGCGTTTATCAGTAATGATTCCACCTGCAGCACTGAAAACACGCTCTGATAAAACGCTAGCGGCAGGGCAGGCCAGGACTTCCAAGGCGTAGAGAGCCAATTCATGCCACGTGTCCAGCTTTGAGACCCAATAATTGAAAGGCACAGAGGAATCTCGCAGTACAGTTGTTCGATCTGCAAGATACTCCTTCAGCATCTGCCCAAACTTAGCATTTCTGGTGGCACTACCCCGCACCTCAGGGGCTGTGGTACGTGAGGGGCTGAGAAAAATGTCCCACATCGTAAAGACAGTTCCCCTACCTCTGGCGGATTGGACTTGTGCCCCTCTCGGCCGTACGCCTTGGTTGTCCACCGAATCCTGACCTATGCCGCTAGCGTTTTGTGAGGGGAATGATTTGCCTACTTCCGTGACTATGGCCCTGTGGAACTGCTGCATTTTGGCTGACCTCTCCGCCTCAGGAATGAGAGACATAAAGTTCTCCTTGTAGCGTGGGTCTAACAGTGTTGCCAACCAGTACTGATTGTTGGCCAAGATGTTCTGAACGCGAGAGTCATGAGCCAGGCAGCTTACCATAAAGTCAGCCATGTGCCAGACTCTTAACAGCCATCACTTCAGTATCCAGACCAACACGATGACGTGAACATGCTGTCCTCCTCCTCCTCCTCATCCTCCTCCTCATCTCCCCTGTCCTCTGGCCAGCCACGCTGAATCGAGGGTATGAGTGGTGTGCATGTCATATCCTCAATTTGGCCAGAGAGTTGCTCCATGTCTTCATCCTCCTCCTTCTCGTCATAGTCCTCCACTGCACGTTGTGATGAGATGAGGCTGGGCTGTGTGTTTTCACCCACACCCACTACTGTTTCTTGCTCCAAGTCATCGCGCTCGGCCTGCAATGCATCCTCTTTGATTTTCAGCAGAGACCGTTTTAGAAAGCAGAGTAGTGGTATGGTGACGCTAATAATGGCGTCATCGCCGCTCACCATCTTGGTGGAGTCCTCAAATTTTTGGAGGACGGTACATAGGTCCGACATCCATCTCCACTCCTCAGGTGTTATGTGTGGAGTGTGACCATTTCCCGACGACTTAGGTGATGCAGATAGTCCACAACTGCCCTCTTCTGCTCACATATCCTGACCAACATGTGCAGAGTTGAATTCCAACGCTGGGGACATCACACACCAGTCTGTGGGCCGGAAGACGCAAACGGCGCTGAAAGCCGGCAAGGCCGGCTGAAGCAGCAGGTGACTTGCGATAATGTGCAGACAGACGGCGAACTTTTACCAGCAGGTCAGACACCTCTGGGTATGACTTTACAAACCTCTGAACCACCAGGTTGAGCACATGGGCTACGCATGGAACATGCGTCAGCTGGCCTCGCCTCAAAGCTGCCACCAGGTTCCGGCCATTGTCACACACGACCTTTCCTGGCTTTAGGTTCAGAGGTGTGAGCCAGTGATCTGCCTGCTGTTTCAGAGCTGTCCACACCTCTTCTGCATTGTGGGGTTTGTCACCTATGCAGACTTGCTTCAGCACAGCCTGTTGCCGCTTTGCAGAGGCAGTGCTGCAGTGCTTCCAGCTTGGGACTGGTGTGGAGGGTACAGTGGATGAGGATGCGCAGGAGGAGGAGGCTGAGGAGCATGACATTCCGGAGCTGTAGAGTGTCGGTGAAACCCTGACAGAGGTAGGGCCTGCTATCCTTGGTGTGGGAAGGACGTGTTCCGTCCCTCGCTCAGACTGGGTCCCAGCCTCCACAATATTAATCCAGTGTGCCGTCAAGGAGATGTAGCGGCCTTGCCCACAAGCACTTGTCCACGTGTCCGTGGTTAGGTGGACTTTGCTGAAACAGCGTTGTTCAGGGCATGTGTGATGCTGTTGGACACATGGTTATGCAATGTGGGGACGGCACATCTGGAGAAATAATGGCGGCTGGGGACCGAGTAACGTGGGACAGCAGCCGCCATCAGGTCGCGGAATGCGTCCGTCTCCACCAGCCGGAAAGGCAACATTTCTAGCGCTATGAGTCGCGAAATGTGATCATTCAGGACTGTGGCATGTGGGGCGTTGGCAGCGTATTTGCGCCTGCGTTCAAATGTTTGCTGAATGGATAATTGAACGCTGCGCTGGGACAAGGACGTGCTTGATGGTGGTGTAATTTGTGCGTGGGCAATTTCAGGTGCAGGGCCGGAGGCTTGTTCGCGGCCAACATGGACAGGGGATTGGCTCGCACGCACAACAGGCGAAGACGTAGCAGTGACATCAGCAATCACCGCTCCTCGACTCTGTTGTACTTCCCACAAAGTCGGGTGCTTGGCTGACATGTGCCTGATCATGCTGGTGGTGGTCAGGCTGCTAGTTTTCGTACCCCTGCTGATACTGGCATGGCAGGTGTGGCAAATGGCCTTTTTAGAGTCTTCTGGAGCCAACTTAAAAAACTCCCAGACTCGGGAAGACCGAACATTTGCACAGGCACCTTGAGTCGTGTTGTTGTTCCGGGGAACGGTTGCCTGCCTTCTGCCTGCGGACACGACCTTGCTTCGTACTGCCTGTTGGGATGCTACGCCTCCCTCCCCTGTGCACTGCTGGCCTCGCTCTGCATATCCTCCTGCCATGTTGGGTCAGCTACTGGATCATCCACCACGTCGTCTTCCTCTTCCGCACCCTGATCCTCCTCCTGACTTCCTGGCAATTGTGTCTCATCATCGTCCACCCCTTGTTGAGACACTTTGCCAACGTTCTGTTCGTGAGAACGTGGCTGCTCAAATATTTGGGCATCTGTACATACCATCTCCTCATGACCCACTTCAAGAGGAGGTGGCGACAGGCCAGATTCTGCGAATGGATACGTGAACAGCTCTTCCGAGTGTCCTAGTGTGGGATCAGTAATGTCCGTGGACGTGTACTCGGCCTGGTGGTAGGAAGGAGGATCAGGTTGGGAAATGTGCGGTGCAGTATCACGGCTACTGACACTTGACCGTGTGGAAACAGGGTGTTTGTGGAGGTGCCCATCTGACTTGAAGCATTATCTGCTATCCAAGTAACAACCTGTTGACACTGGTCTTGGTTCAACAGTGGTGTACTGCTGCGGGCCCCAAGAATTTGGGACAGAACATGCGAGCGAGGAGATGTGGCCCTTTGTTGTTGCGAAATTAGTGCTTGCACACGACCTCGGCCTCTGCCTGCACCACCATCACGTCCACTTCCTTGTTCTTGCCACGCCCTTGCCAACGCCCTTGCCAACGCCCTTGCGCATTTTGCATGTATACAGCAACAACTGTCTGGTGACTGTAATGGTCACAGGAGATTAGGATTTTAGGCCCTAACCTGAAGCAAGGTATGACGTACACCAGTCTGGTGACTCTAATGGTCACAGATTAGGATTTTAGTCCCTAACCTGTATCAAGGTAGTACGTACACCAGTCTGGTGACTGTAATGGTCACAGATTAGGATTTTAGTCCCTAACCTGTATCAAGGTAGTAATTACAACAGTCTGGTGACTGTAATGGTCACAGGAGATTAGGATTTTAGGCCCTAACCTGTATCAAGGTATGACGTACACAGTTGGTGACTGTTCAGATCACAGGAGATTAGGATTTTAGGCCCTAACCTGTATCAAGGTAGTAATTACAACAGTCTGGTGACTGTAATGGTCACAGGAGATTAGGATTTTAGTCCCTAACCTGTATCAAGGTAGTAATTACAACAGTCTGGTGACTGTTATGGTCACAGGAGATTAGGATTTTAGGCCCTAACCAGTATCAAGGTATGACGTACACCAGTCTGGTGACTGTTCAGATCACAGGAGATTAGGATTTTAGTCCCTAACCTGTATCAAGGTAGTAATTACAACAGTCTGGTGACTGTAATGGTCACAGGAGATTAGGATTTTAGGCCCTAACCTGTATCAAGGTATGACGTACACCAGTCTGGTGACTGTTCAGATCACAGGAGATTAGGATTTTAGTCCCTAACCTGTATCAAGGCAGTAATTACAACAGTCTGGTGACTGTAATGGTCACAGGAGATTAGGATTTTAGGCCCTAACCTGTATCAAGGTAGTACGTACACCAGTCTGGTGACTCTAATGGTCACAGATTAGGATCTTAGTCCCTAACCTGTATCAAGGTAGTATGTACACCAGTCTGGTGACTCTAATGGTCACAGGAGATGAGGATTTTAGTCCCTAACCTGTATCAAGGTAGTAATTACAACAGTCTGGTGACTGTAATGGACACAGGAGATTAGGATTTTAGGCCCTAACCTGTATCAAGGTAGTACGTACACCAGTCTGGTGACTCTAATGGTCACAGATTAGGATCTTAGTCCCTAACCTGTATCAAGGTA
The DNA here is from genome assembly GCA_033576535.1 of Allobates femoralis. Lineage (NCBI taxonomy): Eukaryota > Metazoa > Chordata > Amphibia > Anura > Aromobatidae > Allobates > Allobates femoralis. The sequence continues at coordinate 338,645,887 of JARQOC010000005.1, forward strand.
GTATGTACACCAGTCTGGTGACTGTTCAGATCACAGGAGATTAGGATTTTAGACCCTAACCTGTATCAAGGTATGACGTACACCAGTCTGGTGACTGTTCAGATCACAGGAGATTAGGATTTTAGACCCTAACCTGTATCAAGGTATGACGTACACCAGTCTGGTGACTCTAATGGTCACAGATTAGGATCTTAGTCCCTAACCTGTATCAAGGTAGTATGTACACCAGTCTGGTGACTCTAATGGTCACAGATTAGGATTTTAGTCCCTAACCTGTATCAAGGTACTACGTACACCAGTCTGGTGACTCTAATGGTCACAGGAGATGAAGATTTTAGTCCCTAACCTGTATCAAGGTAGTACGTACACCAGTCTGGTGACTCTAATGGTCACAGGAGATGAGAATTTTAGTCCCTATGTCCTAACCTGGATCAAGCTAGTAAGTACAACAGTCTGGTGACTGTAATGGTCACACAAAAGCTTGGACTCCGATCTGGATCACCCTGCCTATATCCTCCGAGATTAGTCCTGAGAAGGACTGTTGTGGTCAGCTCAGCAGCAGTTTGCAGCCCTGCTCCGGATCTACCTATGAGGGCCGCAAATCTGTCCCTAAGCAGCAGCAGACACTTTCCCTACACTCACTGTCTGGATGCCTGTGTGCAGAGCACAGCGCGGCCGGGTCTTATAAAGGCTCGGTCACGCTGTGCAGGCCGGCCAATCACTGCAATGCCACAACTAACAGGGCTGTGGCATTGCAGTGGTCTGCCAGCCAATCCCTGCACGTGGGCTGGCTCTCAAAAGAGCGCCAACATGCAGAGCACAGCACGAGTATCGCGAGATTACTCGGTGCTCGCCGAGTAGCCCAAGTACAGTGATACTCGTGCGAGTACCGAGTAGTGGTGAGCATGCTCGCTCATCACTAGTCATTGTCCTGCTGGAAGACCCATGACCTCTGAGGGAGACCCAGCTTTCTCACACTGGGCCCTACATTATGCTGCAAAATTTGTTGGTAGTCTTCAGACTTCATAATGCCATGCACACGGTCAAGCAGTCAAGTGCCAGAGGCAGCAAAGCAACCCCAAAACATCAGGGAACCTCCGCCATGTTTGACTGTATGGACCATGTTGTTTTCTTTGAATGCCTCTTTTTTTCTCCTGTAAACTCTACGGTGATGCCTTTGCCCAAAAAGGTCTACTTTTGTCTCATCTGACCAGAGAACATTCTTCCAAAATGTTTTAGGCTTTCTCAGGTAAGTTTTGGCAAACTCCAGCCTGGCTTTTTTATGTCTAGGGGTAAGAAGTGGGGTCTTCTTGGGTATCCTACCATACAGTCCCTTTTCATTCAGACGCCGACGGATAATACGGGTTGACACTGTTGTACCCTCGGACTGCAGGGCAGCTTGAACTTGTTTGGATGTTAGTCGAGGTTCTTTATCCACCATCCGCACAATCTTGCGTTGAAATCTCTCGTCAATTTTTCTTTTCCGTCCACATCTAGGGAGGCTAGCCAAAGTTCTATGGGCTTTAAACATCTTGATGACACTGCGCACGGTAGACACAGGAACATTCAGGTCTTTGGAGATGGACTTGTAGCCTTGAGATTGTTCATGCTTCCTCACAATTTGATTTCTCAAGTCCTCAGACAGTTCTTTGGTCTTCTTTCTTTTCTCCATGCTCAATGTGGTGCACACAAGGACACAGGAAAGATCCATGTCAGCTGGCTGCAAGTGTGATTTAGTTATTGCCAACATCTGTTAGGTGCCAAAGGTAAGTTACAGGTGCTGTTAATTACACAAATTAGAGAAGCATCACATGATTTTTCTAAGGGTGCCAATACTTTTGTCCACCCCTTTTTTATGTTTGGTGTGGAACTATATCCAATTAGGCTTTAGGACAATTCTTTTTGTGTTTTTTTCATTGAAGACAAATTAAAAGAAGATAATAATGCCAAAGGATTTGTGATTGCAATCATTTTCAGGAAGAAACTGAGTATTATCTGACAAAATTGCAGGGGTGTCAATGCTTTTGGCCAACACTAATTTGTGTAATTAACAGCACCTGTAACTTACCTGTGGCACCTAGAAAAAATTGACGAGAGATTTCAACGCAAGATTGTGCGGATGGTGGATAAAGAACCCGACTTAGGCTACTTTCACATTACGATTTTTAAGGAGCCGATGCTGTCCGATATATATCGGACAGCATCGGCTCCCTTCTGATGCCTGGAATCAGATGCCAAATAGGCATCTGATTCCGGCATTAAATCGTAGCCTCCGGGCTGAAAAAAAGAAAAAAAAAAAAAAGCTTATGCTCACCTCCCCCGAGCCCCCGCCGTCTTCCTGGAGGTTCCCGGTGGCTCCCGCAGGCTCCTGGTGTCTGCAGAGGTCTTCTTCTGCAGTTCAGGACCTGCGGTGATGTCACAGTCACGTGACACCAGGTTACACCATGGTAACCCGCGGTCACATGACTGTGACATCACTGCAGGTCCTGAACTGCAGAAGAAGACCTCTGCAGATACCGGGAGCCCACGGGAGCCACCGGGAACCTCCAGGAAGACGGCGGGAGACGGCGGGGGCTCGGGGGGAGGTGAGCATGAACTTTTTTTTTTTTTTTAACCCTTGTGCTCCCAGTTAGGAGCAGTTTTACTGTACTGAGCATGCTCAGTACAGTAAAATCGGGTCTGAGGAGACATCAGATGTTTCCTCGGACCCTTCTCCATAGGGCCCCATGTTATAGGGATCGGGTCAGATCGGATGTGCACTAAATGCCATCCGATTTGGTCCGATCTGATTCTGTCAGATTTTATTTTCGGTGCACAAATCGAAGCAGTCTCCGATTTTTGCACCGATAATAAAATCGGACAGAATCGGATCGGACCAAATCGGATGGCATTTAGTGCACATCCGATTCGGTCCGATGCCCATAGGGCTACATAGGGGCAAATTCGGATCGATGCTGTCCGATTTTGATCGGACAGCATCGGATCTGAAAAATCCGTAATGTGAAACCAGCGTAACATCCAAACAAGTTCAAGTTTTCCTGCAGTCCGAGGGTACAACAGTGTCAACCCGTACTATCCGTCGGCGTCTGAATGAAAAGGGACTGTATGGTAGGATACCCAGGAAGACCCCACTTCTTACCCGAGACATAAAAAAGCCAGGCTGGAGTTTGCCAAAACTTACCTGAGAAAGCCTACAATGTTTTGGAAGAATGTTCTCTGGTCAGATGAGACAAAAGTAGAGCTTTTTGGGCAAAGGCATCAACATAGAGTTTACAGGAGAAAAAAAGAGGCATTCAAAGAAAAGAACACGGTCCCTACAGTCAAAATGGCGGAGGTTCCCTGATGTTTTGGGGTTGCTTTGCTGCCTCTGGCACTGGACTGCTTGACCGTGTGCATGGAATATGAAGTCTGAAGACTACCAACAAATTTTGCAGCATAATGTAGGGCCCAGTGTGAGAAAGCTGGGTCTCCCTCAGAGGTCATGGGTCTTCCAGCAGGACAATGACCCAAAACACACTTCAAAAAGCACTAGAAAATGGTTTGAGAGAAAGCACTGGAGACTTCTAAGGTGGCCAGCAATGAGTCCAGACCTGAATCCCATAGAACACCTGTGGAGAGATCTAAAAATGGCAGTTTGGAGAAGGCACCCTTCAAATATCAGGGACCTGGAGCAGTTTGCCAAAGAAGAATGGTCTAAAATTCAAGCAGTGAATTGTAAGAAACTCATTGATGGTTACTGGAAGTGGTTGATGAGGTTATTTTGGCTAAAGGTTGTGCAACCAAGTGTTAGGCTGAGGGTGCCAATACTTTTGTCTGGCCCATTTTTGGAGTTTCTGTGTGAAATGATCAATGTTTTGCTTTTTGCTTCATTCTCTTTTGTGTTTTTTCATTGAAGACAAATTAAATGAAGATAATAATACCAAAGAATTTGTGATTGCAATCATTTTCAGGAAGAAACTGAGTATTATCTGACAGAATTGCAGGGTGTCAATACTTTTGGCCACAACTGTAACTGTGTTACCACTCAAACCATGCAATTCGAGGGAGAAGGATTATAATCTTTTTAAGCATACAGAGGGTAATTTATGAACCATTCATGGAACAGGTCAGTGACCTCATTCAGACCATTCGGTTTTAGACATCCGGGCATGTGAATCTAAAATATCTCTTTTCTGGGTAAAATGTCATCCTTATTATTTTGATCAGTAGTTACATGTTCTATGGGTGTGATCCGCATATCCCATGGGTTTTTATTATGATACAACAAAAAGACCGCTGATTGGGTGGCCGGGCACATTTACTTTAACATACTATATGAATGCATGCGGAGAATCACCCCTGCGTTCACATCAGTATGGTAGCGTTAGGCACTGCGTATATGTCTGCATGTCAGACACATGCAAACCAAATGCTAGGCACAATTTTAACCATTCCTCAGATTCTTTTAGAAACAGGCTCCTTCTGAAGTGGTCAGCATAGAAGGGATTTTATAACCACTCACAAATGGTAAGGCATGTGACCTTACATAGCGGAGAGGAGTGGTCACAATAGAACTGCACCTGAGATTAGGCTACAAAAACAGCCAGATAGGAATGAGTCCTTAATCAGCACTGAAAGAAAGTAGATTCCACTCCAATACAAGTTTTAGGCCTGCATTCAATAAGGCATTGAAACATTTTGATCCCTGATTCACTAGAAGTCTCACCAGGGAGAGACGCACCCATGACAGGCAAGGTGAACAACAGTATGAATAATCTTTTCTTAGAATCAGCACCTCTGTTATATCCAGTATTAGATCAGAATGTTTTTTGGCAGCACATCTTAATACACATGAATATACAACAGCACATGTTCATACTCACATGCTGTGTTACACATTCTAGTACAATCAGTGTAATAAGACAGAGGCCATTTTAATTTCCTAGACAAAACATATGTGATTTTCTAACTACAGGTATGTAGAAATGTATTTAAAATTACATTTCCTTTAGTTAATTACTTTTTTTCCTATAGAATTCCTTCAAAGAGAATCCATCATCAGTGATTTTCTGCCTAATCTGAAAACAGCATAAAGTAGAGACAGAGATCCTAACTCCAGCATGGTGTCACTTCCTGGGCTGGTTGCTGTAGTTTTGATAAAATCATTGTTTCATCAGCAGGGAATTATCACTAGATGACTAGTAAACTTTCTGCCCTTATGTCCTCCATATTTATGAACTCTGTATAACTCTGTCCTCACCACTTATTGGCAACTTTCTGCTGAAGCACAGTGTACTCAGAAAGATAAGTGATACACTGCTGTAATCAGAGTCTCTGTTTCTACATGATGCTACTGTCTGGTGGGGTAGCAAAAATGTGTTGCAGATTTCCTTTAAGATATTGATACAAGATATAAAATATATATTCTATGATAAAATTTTAATGGAGAACAAATAAACATATTGGGGAAAACACGGATGCCATTATATTTTAAAATTTGCACTAGTATAGGAAATTGCACTAAGGGACATGTAGTACAATTATCCAACGTGACAATGTTAGTCAATATCAATAACCTAGTACAAGAATGATTAAACATGAAAATACAATAACGCAAATTAATTGTCTGAAGTCAGATTGAAGAAGGAAAAGAGATTGAAAAATAGTAATCTAAATTGGTATTAGCAGGCAACAAAATAATGACCAAGGGTAAGAATTTATCACACGGGAAAAACATAATAACATAACAGGAAGACAACATACAATAAGTTGATTATTTCAAAGAAAAGCACTGTAGAGCCAGGGGTTATTAAGTTGTGACCAAGTAGCATAGATTTTCAGAGAGCTTAAAAAAAAGGATGGAGCTCAGCTCTTACCCCATTAGTAATGTAGGTTTTCTGCTCACACTTGGAGGAGCAGGTGCTGAACCCTTGCGTTGCAGAAAACCTAAGTCCCTGGGAAAAGCACCAGAATCTGGAATGCTAGCAGGATTTACTTGTACTGTACTCCAAAAAGAGCCGTTATGAAGAGGGCTCCTGGGTATGGAAACTTCCTTGCCAAAAGACAATGGAAAATTAGATGAAACATGAGTGTTGAGAGATGTTTTAGCACTGATAATTGGCTTTGACAATTTAAGGCAACCACCTTCTGGGTTTTAAATCGATCACATTTGCTAAACCACCATTCAACTTCTAAGATAGCATAAGTGTGCAGTGCAGCACAACCTATACCATATTAATGCAATTCACTATTCATTTGAACTGCAGGTATTGTCTGGTCAACTTTGTCAGGTAAAACATTAATATGTGTCATCTGAAAAAATCCAGATGACAATGGCCAGGGTCATACGTGCCCATCAGTTTTTTCCCATTTTCCAAATCTGATTCCATTTTTGAGAAATACCATTTTGCATCTTAAAAACACTATGCGTTAACGCATGGTACCTATATGTACCATGCGTTAACAGATGGTTTCCCATAGGGCTCCATGTTAAAAAACCCTATCAGTGTTTTTTTGATGCAGTTTCAAAAACGCATAGCGTTTTTTTAGTGCACTTTTGCCAATGTGTTTTTTGCATTGGAGCCTATGGATCCATTAACGCATGGTTTTTCACAAAATTCTAAGTTGAAAAACTGATGCTTTTAACGGATCCAAGGCTCAAGTGTGACCCTAGCCTATAACTGCAAATTGTTTTGCTGTGCAATAACTGCGGAAAACAACATCTACATGTAAGCTCGGCTGCACCTAGTATATAAAAGTTTCTTTCACCACCCAAAAAAATAGATCAGATAGAAAAAAGGCAATACAAACAAACATACCCAATGATTTGTCTGTTTCTGACATAGCAGAAGTTGAAACCAGAAGTGGAGAAAAATGTTTGACTGGCTGGGGTATTCGAGAAGGTCTCAGTCTGCTACAGACACCAAGCCCCGTCGGATTTGTAGAACAAATGGAACTGTTCCCACCATTAAGATTGTTTACAACAGCATGGTTCCTGTGGTATTCAGCTGGAGATGCCAAAGCTAAATGAAAGGAAAAAAAACAACAAATATATATATGTATATGTAAAGACAAAAAATGGAACAGCACAAAAGACAAAAAATGTATTTATTCCCCCATGTATTTAATTTAAGCCCGGAGAAATACATTATTTTAATCTTTCTTCATGAACTAACAGTGGGAATTTGTGTATGACACCCCTGAAGGCTACCTAGCTGTCATTGGACTGCGCTATAAGTTAAATTGCCTCAGGAATCAACCCTAATCGCAATAACCTCTGTCTGACTTATGGACAGATAAGAGATAGCCACCGAGGATTGGGGACATCCAAACCCTAGGGTGTTAAACCTCCATACCTGAAAGGTAGGCTAAATGCCAAATTAGGGACTTGGTAGGAGGTTTCTATACATGATTCTGATGCGGTTCTACTTTATTGTTTGTTTATTCACTTGCACTTTTTTAGATTTATATAATGAAGAATATTTTTAACTATATCTCTTGAAATTGATAATCATATCTTGAGACCTCAAGGGTACACATCTAATATATAAAGCTGAATGTGTGTATGTGTGTATGTGTGTATATCCGGGATTGGCATCTACACCGTCGCAGCTACAGCCGCAAAATTTTGCAGAGTCACACGTCTGGACCCCGGGAGCGTCATAGGCTATGTTGTGAGGCGAAATTTTAACCCTGCGCGTTCCAGTTCACCAAACAATTTTGTTCCTATCTACATAATGGGAAAAAAGGGAAAGGAAACGTGTGGGAGGAAAATCGACAGCTGTCAGCTATAGAGACAAAATTTTGCACAGTCACACGTCTGGACCCCGGGAGCGTCATAGGCTATGTTGTGAGGCGAAATTTTAACCTCACGCATTGCAATTCACCAAACAATTTTGCCCCTATCTACATAATGGGGAAAAAGTGACAGTTACCAGTTGACAGTTGTGAATGAGAGGGACTTAATGATAGCACCAAAGACTAACAGCACATACCAGCATATAGTCACTAAGGTGGGGCCCCAATATGAGATATTCACCACACACAGGGACATGTATACACACCACACGCACACAAAGAGTAACAGCAAGTGTACAGTCGCTAAGGTGCAGCCCCAACATTGGATACTCACCACGCACCCGAACAAACACACACCACAAAGACACACACACACCCCCAAGGGGACACACACACACTCTATAGCGACACATGCACTCATCACACAGGGACACACACACACAACCACAAAGAGACACACACACACCACACAGACCCCCCCCCACAGGGACACACACGCATAGCCACCCTATAGGGACACATGCACTCACCCCAACACGGACCACACACACCACACAGACCCCCCCACAGGGACACACACACATACACACCCTATAGGGACACATGCATTCACCCCTCAGGGACACACACACACCACAAAGGGACACACAACACAGAGACACACACACCCCACACAGACACCCCCCACAGGGACACACACACACATACACACCCTATAGGGACACATGCACTCACCCCACAGGGACGCACACCACAAAGAGACACACACAACACAGATACACACACACACCACAGACCCCCACACAGGGGCACACACACATACACACCCTATAGGGGCACATGCACTTACCCCACAGGGACACACACACACCACAAAGAGACACACACAACAGAGACACACACCACACAGACCCCATCCCACAGGGACACACACATACACACCCCAGGGACACACACACCACACAGACAGACACAGATGTGCACAAATCACCTCACACAACTCGCCTCATACGTGTGCTATCTTTATTTTCCAAACATAAACATCTGATTAAAAACAGCCAATGTGCAACACATTGCCATATAGGGAATTAAGGCGGATGTCAGTCACATGAGCTGTCTATTATGTTTATGTGTGAGGTAACATATACTATCCGGCCAGGGGGAGGGTTTACTGTTGGCTGGAGATTTATTAGGCTGCCTATAGCAATCAATCACAGCCTCAGCTTCTATTTTCCTACAGGTCATTAATATGACATATTCAAATTCTATTTTGTTATAGCTAACAGCAGTTATTTATTAACCCGGGCGTAGCCGGGTACTACAGCTAGTATATATATAAGACCCATAACAGGTCATTTAACAATCACATTATTGATACAATATATAATTTTTAGTGTTCACAAACATATAATTATCAGTGTTATTCATATAACAATGTGCAACATATAAATGTTCATTATTATAAATATATATACAGTGCTCAAGAAAATATACATACAAAATGCATAAAAATCCAACAATTGGATAATCAGTGCACGTGTAAGTTATTATTCATGAAAACCCACCATGCTGCCAATGATATGTATAAGCATAAATGTCATGTTTTCAGCGTTCTAGAAAATGTACTGTGCATGCCTACGCTGAAAAAAGCTAAACACCCTAATTTTTGTGTTTTTTTACTGTTCCGTTTATTGTCTTTATTTTATAATCTGAGGAGATTATGCACTTTTTTGCTATTTTTTATCTTGTGTATGTGGACAATGGAAGGTAATTTTGAATCCAGGACCTACAGTTATACCTCAGAGGATGAGGACGGTATTTTAAAGGGGGTGAAAGTGGATGCAGCTTTTTTAAGCACTTTTTCCATTGTGGATCTTAAACATAAGTATGAGAATTTATCTAAAAAAACTCTCAGGCTGGGGTCACACTACCGATTTTAGGAGATGTTTGCTGTCTGCGCTTAATACTTAGAAATCTTCTCCAGAAGCGCATAGCGATAATGCTAGGCCCTTCTGGAGAACGCTGCCCCATAGCAACCCATTGATTACCTTGACAGCGGCTGCTCACAGAGCTGCTGGGCGGCCGCATATCAGGAGCGCACAGGAAATGCTGTCAGCAGTGTTTTCCTGTGCACTGAGGTAAAGCGGCCGCCCTGCAGCGCTGTAAGCAGCCGCTGTCAAGGTAATCAATGGGTTGCTATGGGGCAGCGTTCTCCAGAAGAGCATAGCGTTATCGCTATGCGCTTCTGGAGAAGATTTCTAAATATTAAGCGCAGACAGCTAAAATGCACTAATAACGGTAGTGTGACCCCAGGCTTACTCTGCAATTGCAGTTAACAACATTGACTGAATATTTCAAAGCAAAAATAATGCCAAGAGGTCTGAAATCCAATATAAGACTGAATTTAATGTCTTGGGATTAATTTTTTGTTCAAATTTTTGTCTTATATCTAACAAGTATGGACATGATATTATTATTATTATTATCATTATTATTATTATTCAGCATGATCTGAAGAGGATCCAAACAGATTTTTTAAGTGTGGAATCTAAAATACTAAATTTGAGGAGGAGAATTTTGTGTCTTTTAAAGAGACTATTTCTACATGTGTTGATAAACTATGTGCCAAACTGGAGGAGGGTAAAAAGAGTAAATGGTTAAGAGACTCAGTCGATTATGACATCTACAACGGCCAAAAAGATGGAGCTGGAAAATGAAGAAACAAAGGTTGTCAAATTATGATAAATAGTAGTGATGAGCGAGTACTAAAATGCTCGGGTGCTCGAAGCTCGGGCAGAGCATCCCGAGATACTCGTGTACTCGGCCCGAGTAACGAGCCCAATGTTATCCTATGGGAGACACGAGTATTTTTATGAAATGACTGCCGGCAGCATGGAAAAACCCTAAAAATGTCACAAAAGTCTCAGAAGAGTGCTGAAATGACATGGCAACACCATGGGGAAGACCCCTGGAAGCATTTCTCACTCAAAAGTCACAGCTGTGAACAATGTTGTCCGAGTTATATGCCAATTTTACGGAGTCTCCAGAAAACCTTCCAAACTGACACCAAAATGAATATTTAGGGTGGAAATGTTAAGGGCACATACCCAATTGTGAGATACAGCTGGTGTATGTTACTTTTTGTGATTACATGAAAGATTTTACGTGAAAACATTGTGCGGCACTACGATGACCCTGAGAAGAGACGAACATGAAGCCCTGTCTTGAAATAATGTGCCCATTTTGAGGAACTGGGTGTATTGTAGTATCTTCCTTTGCCAGGGCAGTCCAAAATTGGGAGGTTCACCAATGCCCCTGGATACAGACATGCAGGAGGGCCTGTAACCCTCAAGTGGGTGTATTGTAGTATAGCCCTTTGGTCAGGGCAGCCAAAAATTGGGAGGCTCCTCTTTGTCCATGGATAGAGACGTGCAGGAGGGCCTGTAACCCTCAAGTGGGTGTATTGTAGTATAGCCCTTTGGTCAGGGCAGCCAAAAATTGGGAGGTTCAACAATGACCCATGCATACAGACATGTAGTAGGGCCTGTAACCCTCAAGTGGGTGTATTTTAGCCTAGGCCTTTGGCCAGGGCAGCCAAAAATTGGGAGGTTCAACAATGACCCATGCATTCAGACATGTAGTAGGGCCTGTAACCCTCAAGTGGGTGAAATGTTTTGTAGTATTGCCCTTTGGCCAGGGCAGCCAAAAATTGGGAGGTTGAACTATGACCCATGCATACAGACATGTAGTAGGGCCTGTAACCCTCAAGTGGGTGTATTTTAGCCTAGGCCTTTGGCCAGGGCAGCCAAAAATTGGGAGGTTCAACAATGACCCATGCATTCAGACATGTAGTAGGGCCTGTAACCCTCAAGTGGGTGTATTGTAGTATAGCACTTTGGTCAGGGCAGCCAAAAATTGGGAGGCTCCTCTTTGTCCCTGCATAGAGACGTGCAGGAGGGCCTGTAAACAAGAACTGGGTGTATTGTAGTATAGCCCTTTGGTCAGGGCAGCCAAAAATTGGGAGGCTCCTCTTTGTCCATGGATAGAGACGTGCAGGAGGGCCTGTAACCCTCAAGTGGGTGTATTGTAGTATAGCCCTTTGGTCAGGGCAGCCAAAAATTGGGAGGTTCAACAATGACCCATGCATACAGACATGTAGTAGGGCCTGTAACCCTCAAGTGGGTGTATTTTAGCCTAGGCCTTTGGTCAGGGCAGCCAAATATTGGGAGGCTCCTCTTTGTCCCTGCATAGAGACATGCAGGAGGGCCTGTAAACAAGAACTGGGTGTATTGTAGTATAGCCCTTTGGTCAGGGCAGCCAAAAATTGGGTGGTTCAACAATGACCCATGCATACAGACATGTAGTAGGGCCTGTAACCCTCAAGTGGGTGTATTGTAGTATAGCCCTTTGGTCAGGGCAGCCAAAAATTGGGAGGCTCCTCTTTGTCCATGGATAGAGACGTGCAGGAGGGCCTGTAACCCTCAAGTGGGTGTATTGTAGTATAGCCCTTTGGTCAGGGCAGCCAAAAATTGGGAGGTTCAACAATGACCCATGCATACAGACATGTAGTAGGGCCTGTAACCCTCAAGTGGGTGTATTTTAGCCTAGGCCTTTGGTCAGGGCAGCCAAAAATTGGGAGGCTCCTCTTTGTCCCTGGATAGAGACGTGCAGGAGGGCCTCAAAACATTTTTCCCATTGAAAAGGAGCAGGTCTCCTGTCGTTGTAATGCCCATTCTAAAAGAATGGGCGAAAAAATTTACCACTGCGGGTATACCTCAAACAACAGCCTAACTATTGTAACGGTCATCATGGTGTCACATGAGGAGAAGGAGGAGCAGTCCAGCGATTAGCCAAAGTACTGAAGTGTGTACCCATGGGTGAGTGGAGGTACATGGCAAATTCACATAACAAAATTTAAATTCAGTTGTCATTTGCTGGTGGTGTGGTGAAGTCTGGCCCAATCCAACCCTTGTTCATCTTGATCAGAGTCAGCCTGTCAGCATTTTCAGTTGACAGGCGGGTGCGTTTATCAGTGATGATTCCACCTGCAGCACTGAAAACACGCTCTGATAAAATGCAAGCGGCAGGGCAGGCCAGGACTTCCAAGGCGTAGAGAGCCAATTCATGCCACGTGTCCAGCTTGGAGACCCAATAATTGAAAGGCACAGAGGAATCTCGCAGTACAGTTGTTCGATCTGCAAGGTACTCCTTCAGCATCTGCCCAAACTTAGCATTTCTGGTGGCACTACCCTGCACCTCAGGGACTGTGGTACATGAGGGGCTGAGAAAACTGTCCCACATCGTAAAGACTGTTCCCCTACCTCTGGCGGATTGGACTTGTGCCCCTCTCGGCCGTACGCCTTGGTTGTCCACCGAATCCTGACCTATGCGCTAGCATTTTGTGAGGGAATGATTTCACTACTTCCGAGACTATGGCCCTGTGGAACTGCTGCATTTTGGCTGACCTCTCCGCCTCAGGAATGAGAGACATAAAGTTCTCCTTGTAGCGTGGGTCTAACAGTGTTGCCAACCAGTACTGATTGTCGGCCAAAATGTTCTGAACGCGAGGGTCACGAGACAAGCAGCTTACCATAAAGTCAGCCATGTGCGCCAGACTCTTAACAGCCATCACTTCAGTATCCAGACCAACACGATGACTGAACATGCTGTGCTCCTCCTCCTCCTCCTCATCTCCCCTGTCCTCTGGCCAGCCACGCTGAATCGAGGGTATGACTGGTGTGCATGTCATATCCTCAATTTGGCCAGAGAGTTGCTCCATGTCTTATCCTCCTCCTCCTCCTCGTCATAGTCCTCCACTGCACGTTGTGATGAGATGAGGCTGGGCTGTGTGTTTTCACCCACACCCACTACTGTTTCTTGCTCAAAGTCATCGCCTCGGCCTGCAATGCATCCTCTTTGATTTTCAGCAGAGACCGTTTTAGAAGGCAGAGTAGTGGTATGGTGACGCTAATAATGGCGTCATCGCCGCTCACCATCTTGGTGGAGTCCTCAAAGTTTTGGAGGACGGGCATAGGTCCGACATCCATCTCCACTCCTCAGGTGTTATGTGTGGAGTTTGACCCATTTCCCGTGGCTTAGGTGATGCAGGTAGTCCACAACTGCCCTCTTCTGCTCACATATCCTGACCAACATGTGCAGAGTTGAATTCCAACGCATGGGGACATCACACACCAGTCTGTGGGCCGGAAGACGCAAACGGCGCTGAAAGCCGGCAAGGCCGGCTGAAGCAGCAGGTGACTTGCGAAAATGTGCAGACAGACGGCGAACTTTTACCAGCAGGTCAGACACCTCTGGGTATGACTTCACAAACCTCTGAACCACCAGGTTGAGCACATGGGCCACGCATGGAACATGCGTCAGCTGCCCTAGCCTCAAAGCTGCCACCAGGTTCCGGCCATTGTCACACACGACCTTCCTGGCTTTAGGTTCAGAGGTGTGAGCCAGTGATCTGCCTGCTGTTTCAGAGCTGTCCACACCTCTTCTGCATTGTGGGGTTTGTCACCTATGCAGACTAGCTTCAGCACAGCCTGTTGCCGCTTTGCAGAGGCAGTGCTGCAGTGCTTCCAGCTTGGGACTGGTGTGGAGGGTACAGTGGATGAGGATGCGCAGGAGGAGGAGGCTGAAGAGCATGACATTCCGGAGCTGTAGAGTGTCGGTGAAACCCTGATAGAGGTAGGGCCTGCTATCCTTGGTGTGGGAAGGACGTGTTCCGTCCCTCGCTCAGACTGGGTTCCCAGCTCCACAATATTAATCCAGTGTGCCGTCAAGGAGATGTAGCGGCCTTGCCCACAAGCACTTGTCCACGTGTCTGTGGTTAGGTGGACTTTGGCTGAAACAGCATTATTGAGGGCACGTGTGATGCTGTTGGACACGTGGTTATGCAATGCGGGGACGGCACATCTGGAGAAATAGTGGCGGCTGGGGACCGAGTAACGTGGGACAGCAGCCGCCATCAGGTCGCGGAATGCGTCCGTCTCCACCAGCCGGAAAGGCAACATTTCTAGCGCTATGAGTCGCGAAATGTGATCATTCAGGACTGTGGCATGTGGGCGTTGGCAGCGTATTTGCGCCTGCGTTCAAATGTTTGCTGAATGGATAATTGAACGCTGCGCTGGGACAAGGACGTGCTTGATGGTGTGTAATTTGTGCGTGCGCAACTTCAGGTGCAGGGCCGGAGGCTTGTTCGCGGCCAGCATGGACAGGGGATTGGCTCGCGGCACAACAGGCGCAAGCACCGATCCTCGACTCTGTTGTACTTCCCGCAAAATCGGCTGCTTGGCTGACATGTGCCTGATCATGCTGGTGGTGGTCAGGCTGCTAGTTTTCGTACCCCTGCTGATACTGGCATGGCAGGTGTGGCAAATGGCCTTTTTAGAGTCTTCTGGAGCCAACTTAAAAAACTTCCAGACTCGGGAAGACCGAACATTTGCACAGGCACCTTGAGTCGTGTTGTTGTTCCGGGGAATGGTTGCCTGCCTTCTGCCTGCGGACGCAACCCTGCTTCGTACTGCCTGTTGGGATGCTACGCCTCCCTCCCCCTGTGCACTGCTGTCCTCGCTCTGCATATCCTCCTGCCATGTTGGGTCAGCTACTGGATCATCCACCACGTCGTCTTCCTCTTCAGCACCCTGATCCTCCTCCTAACTTCCTGGCAATTGTGTCTCATCATCGTCCACCCCTTGTTGAGACACTTTGACAACGTTCCGTTTGTCATAACGTGGCTGCTCAAATATTTGGGCATCTGTACATACCATCTCCTCATGACCCACTTCAAGAGGAGGGTGGTGACAGGCCAGATTCTGCGAATGGATACGTGAACAGCTCTTCCGAGTGTCCTAGTGTGGGTCAGTAATGTCGTGGACGTGTACTCGGCCAGGTGGTAGGAAGGAGGATCAGGTTGCGAAATGTGCGGTGCAGTATCACGGCTACTGACAGTTGACAGTGTGGAAGACAGGGTGTTTGTGGAGGTGCCCATCTGACTTGAAGCATTATCTGCTATCCAAGTAACAACCTGTTGACACTGGTCTTGGTTCAACAGTGGTGTACTGCTGCGGGCCCCAAGAATTTGGGGCAGGACATGCGAGCAGGAGATGTGGCCCTTTGTTGTTGCGAAATTAGTGCTTGCACACGACCTCGGCCTCTGCCTGCACCACCATCACGTCCACTTCCTTGTTCCTTGCCAACGCCCTTGCCAACGCCTTTGCGCATTTTGCCTGTATAGAGCGACAACTGTCTGGTGACTGTAGAGGTCACAGTAGATTATGATTTTAGTTCCCTAACCTGTATCAAGGTATGACGTACACCAGTCTGGTGACTGTTGAGATCACAAGAGATTAGGATTTTAGTTCCCTACCCTGTATCAAGGTATGACGTACAACAGTCTGGTGACTGTAATGGTGTCAGAGAGGATTTTAGTTCCCTAACCTGTATCAAGGTATGACGTACACCAGTCTGGTGACTGTTCAGATCACAAGAGATTAGGATTTTAGTTCCCTAACCTGTATCAAGGTATGACGTACACCAGTCTGGTGACTGTTGAGATCACAAGAGATTAGGATTTTAGTTCCCTAACCTGTATCAAGGTATGACGTACACCAGTCTGGTGACTGTTGAGATCACAAGAGATTAGGATTTTAGTTCCCTCACCTGTATCAAGGTATGACGTACACCAGTCTGGTGACTGTTCAGATCACAAGAGATTAGGATTTTAGTTCCCTAACCTGTATCAAGGTATGACGTACACCAGTCTGGTGACTGTTCAGATCACAAGAGATTAGGATTTTAGTTCCCTAACCTGTATCAAGGTATGACATACACCAGTCTGGTGACTGTAATGGTGTCAGGAGAGGATTTTAGTCCCTAACCTGTATCAAGGTATGACGTACACCAGTCTGGTGACTGTAATGGTTTCAGGAGAGGATTTTAGTCCCTAACTTGTATCAAGGTATGACGTACACCAGTCTGGTGACTGTAATGGTTTCAGGAGAGGATTTTAGTCCTTAACCTGTATCAAGGTATGACGTACACCAGTCTGGTGACTGTAATGGTTTCAGGAGAGGATTTTAATCCCTAACCTGTATCAAGGTATGACGTACACCAGTCTGGTGACTGTAGTGGTTTCAGGAGAGGATTTTAGTCCCTAACCTGTATTAAGGTAGTACGTACACCTGTCTGGTGACTTTAATGGTTTCAGGAGAGGATTTTAGTTCCCTAACCTGTATCAAGGTATGACGTACACCAGTCTGGTGACTGTTGAGATCACAAGAGATTAGGATTTTAGTTCCCTAACCTGTATCAAGGTATGTCGTACACCTGTCTGGTGACTGTTCAGATCACAAGAGATTAGGATTTTATTTCCCTAACCTGTATCAAGGTATGACGTACACCAGTCTGGTGACTGTTCAGATCACAAGAGATTAGGATTTTAGTTCCCTAACCTGTATCAAGGTATGACGTACAACAGTCTGGTGACTGTAATGGTGTCAGGAGAGGATTTTAGTCCCTAACCTGTATCAAGGTATGACGTACACCAGTCTGGTGACTGTAATGGTTTCAGGAGAGGATTTTAGTCCCTAACCTGTATCAAGGTAGTACGTACACCTGTCTGGTGACTTTAATGGTTTCAGAGAGGATTTTAGTCCCTAACCTGTATTAAGGTAGTACGTACACCTGTCTGGTGACTTTAATGGTTTCAGGAGAGGATTTTAGTCCCTAACCAGTATTAAGGTAGTACGTACACCTGTCTGGTGACTTTAATGGTTTCAGGAGAGGATTTTAGTCCCTAACCTGTATTAAGGTAGTACGTACACCTGTCTTGTGACTTTAATGGTTTCAGGAGAGGATTTTAGTCCCTAACCTGTATTAAGGTAGTATGTACACCTGTCTGGTGACTTTAATGGTTTCAGGAGAGGATTTTAGTCCCTAACCGTATTAAGGTAGTACATACACCTGTCTGGTGACTTTAATGGTTTCAGGAGAGGATTTTAGTCCCTAACCTGTATTAAGGTAGTACGTACACCTGTCTGGTGACTTTAATGGTTTAGGAGAGGATTTTAGTCCCTAACCTGTATTAAGGTAGTACGTACACCTGTCTGGTGACTGTAATGGTGTCAGGAGAGGATTTTAGTCCCTAACCTGTATTAAGGTAGTAAGTTCAAGAGTGTGGTGACTCTAATGATCACAGAAAAGCTTGGATTTCGATCTGTATCACCCTGCCTATATCCTCCTAGATTAGTCCTGAGAAGGACTGTTCTGGTCACTGGAAAGCTTGGACTCCGATCTGGATCACCCTGCCTATATCCTCCTAGATTAGTCCTGAGAAGGACTGTTGTGGTCAGCAGCAGTTTGCAGCCCTGCTCCGGATCTACCTCTAAGGGCCGCAAATCTGTCCCTAAGCAGCAGCAGACACTCTCCCTACACTCACTATCTGGATGGCTGTGTGCCGAGCACAGCGCGCCGGAGTTATAAAGGCTGGTGACGCTGTGCAGGCCGGCCAATCATGCTATGCCACAACTAACAGGGCTGTGGCATTGCAGTGGTCTGCCAGCCAATCCCTGCACGTGGGCTGGCTCTCAAAAGAGCGCCAACATGCAGAGATGACGACCACGAGCACAGCACGAGTATCGCGAGATTACTCGGTGCTCGGCGAGTAGCCCGAGTACAGTGATACTCGTGCGAGTACCGAGTAGTGGCGAGCATGCTCGCTCATCACTAATAAATGGTTGTAAATGTGGTGTTTTCCCTCATGTTATTAATAATTTTTCTAGATTTAGATCCCAAAAGGAAGAATGAAGAAAAAGAAGAGGAGGAAGGAGGCACCACAGGAAACCAAAAAGAGAAGCGAGGGAAAGGGAAACGATGAAGAACTAGAAGTGGATTTGGTGGTTAATCAATCAATCAAGTAAGGTCTTGTCTGAAGTGCATTTATCTGTGTTGAACAAAGATCTTATGGCCACTTTACACATAGCGATATTGTCGTCCAACTCCGATAAAAAGTCACGTGGTTTGTGCGTTGGCCCCAATATCGTTCGTGCGTTTTATGTTGTAAATGTACAATGCGACGCGAGAACGATGCAAAAACGATATCGGGGAAGAATTGTGCAGGCTCTCCAACTGCCCGATATTGGATGGACGATCTGGCAGGATCGTTCTGTGTGACAGCCCAACACCGACTTGGAGCGCAACTTCCCCTATTCTCTCCCATGTTAAATGGTCGTTACTGGGTACAAGGGGGCGTAGACATCGCAGTTGTGTTGCCTGCCGATATCGCCCTGTGTAACATCTCCTATGCGATCTTGGATTTCTGCCAAAAAAGTGCGCACTCCTGTGCCGTTGTATACAATATTGAAACGATGTTAGGACGTGTAAAGTGGCCATTATGGCCGCTTTACACACACCAACTTCTGTGACCAACTTCTGAACAGATCTCTGGTTGCAGTGAAATCATGGACACATTGTTCCATTTTGTGGCTGCGTACAAAATGGAGCAATGTGTCCATGATTTCACTGCAACCAGAGATCTGTTCAGAAGTTGGTCACAGAAATTGGTGTGTGTAAAGTGACCCTAAATTTTGGAACAAATTGACAGGTTGATTTCTTTCAATTATCATTGGATTTGCAATAATTTTTTAGGTCCATAAAATTGAAAGAGTGGTTTAGCTCTAAAGAGGAATGTACCAAAAATTTAGTTGGTGAATTTCATATGCAGGTTTTGGGATTAAAAAAGAAAAGTAATTTTGTTCCTCCTTCAAATTCCCTTGTAATTGAGTGTTTCATCTCTGCTGTAAACAGAGATATAGAGAATTTAAACGATAATTTAAATAAATCTTTTAGTTGTCCTAATTTAAAAATATAGAGTCTGATGCCCTCTTCAGCATAGTTAGAAAATAAGCAGATAAAGGTGGTGTGGTTGTCGTCATGGACAAGGTCAAATATATTGATGAAATTAAAAGACAGTTGGAAGACCATGAGGTATACACGAGACTTACAAAGGACCCTACATTTGATATTGCCAGGGAAAGTAAATTAATTATAACAGTAGCATAAATAAACAGAGAATCAGTCAAGATCTATTTGATTTTCTATATATACAGTTCCCTACCTGTACATTCTACTAAAAATCAGCAAGTCACTTGTGGATCCTCCCAGTCATCCTATTGTTTCATGTACTAATTCAGTATTTTCTAATATTGGTATCTTCTAAGACAAAGTACTAAATCCATTGGCAAGAGGGGTAGAGTTGTATATAAAGGACATTATTAATTTTTTATGTAATATACAAAAAATGATAGTTATGGGTGAAGTGATATTGGCATCTTTTGATGTCGTTACACTCTACTTTACTTCTATTGACCAGCTATTAAAGCTATTAAAAAGAAATTGAAGGAGAGTGATTTGTCATCTGAATCCTGTAATCTTGTTCTAGAACAGTGATAGTCAAGCTTTTGAGCCTGGTGTGTCAAAATTCGCAGAAAAACCAAGCATAGCTCATGTGGTGTGTCACTTCGAGAAAAGCTCATCATTTTCCGATATTTTTAGCTGTAATAACAAAACATTACCCTGGATATGGCCCCCACTCTGGCATATAGCCCCTTATGCTGGATATAGGCCTCCATCCTGGTACATTACCCCCATCCTGGATATGGCACCCATTCTGCTATACAGCCCCTTTTTCCTGTACATAGCCTCCACCCATCCTGGCACCTTTCCACCCCCCCATTCTTCTATATAGCCCCTTATGCTGGATATAGCCCCCATACTGATATATACTGGGATATAGCACCCCCTCACCCTGGTACAATACCCCCACATCCTAGATATCACTCCCATTTTGGTATATAGCCTCTGATCCTGGATATAGCTCCCCATCCTGGTACATTACCCCCCATCTTGGATATGGCAGTTATTCTGGTATATAGTCCTTATGCTGGATATAGCCCCCATACTAATATATACAGGGTTATAGCACACCTTCATCCTGGTACATTACTCCCCCATCCTAGATAAGGCCCCCATTCTGGTCTAAAGCCCAGTATCCTGGATATAGCTTCCACACTGCGATAGAGCAACCCTCCCATTCTGGTACATTACCCAAAATTCTGGATATGGCTCCCTTTCTGGTATATAGCCCCTTATCCTGGATTTTTCCCCCATTGTGGTATATAGCCCCTTATCCTGGACATATCTCCCATGGTGGGATATAGCACCCCCCATCCTGGATATGGCCTCCATCATGGTATATAGCCCTTTATTCTGGATATAGATCCCCCATACTGGGATATAGCTCCCCCATCCTGGTACATTACCCCCATCCTAGTATATAGCCTTTATCCTGGATATAGCCCTCCTATTCTGGATATAGCTACAAATTCTGCTATATAGCCTCTATCCTGGATATGGCCCCCATTGTGGTATATAGCCCCTTATCCTGGACATAGTCCACATGCTGGGATACCCCCCATCCTGGTATAAGTCCCCTTACCCTGGAAATGGCTACTATGCTGGGATATAGCACCCCCCATCCTAGAAATGGCCCCCATCCTAACTTATTACCCCTTATCCTGGATATAGCCCCCCATACTGGGATATAGCATCTCTCCATTCTGGTATATTGACCCCCCACCCAGGCAATGCCCCCCATCCTGTTATATAGCCTCTATACTGGGATATAGCTCTCCCCCATCCTGGTACATTACCCCCTAAGTCTGGATATGGTCCCCTAGTGCACACACAAAAAAATCTTCATTGCTCAAAGTGTCAGCAGCCAACACTGATAACATAATTAGCTCTGCTTCATTACTGTGCCACCTGGTACATTGCTCCCCACCCTGGCTATGCCCCCATCCTGTTATATAGCCCCAATACTGGGATATAGCACTCCCCCATCCGGGTATATTAGCCCCCATTCTGGATATGGCCCCTGTCCTAGTGCACACAAAAATAATAAACAATGTAACTCACCTATCCCTTGTTCCTCTTCATTGCTTCAGGGGCGGCATGGTGGCTCAAGTGGTTAGCACTGCAGCTTTTGCAGCACTGAGGTCCTGACGTCCTGAGTTCAATTCCCACCAAGGACAACATCTGCAAGGAGTTTGTATGTTCTCCCCGTGTTTGCGTGGGTTTCCTCTGGGCACTCCCGTTTCTTCCCACATTGCAAAGACATACTGATAGGATGTTTAGATTGTGAGCCTTAATGGGGACAGCATTACTGATGTATGTAGAGTGCTATGGAATTAATAGCGCTACATAAATGAATAAATATTATTGCTCAAAGTGTCAGCAGCCCGCCAAGGGGTTTTTGCTGACATGCGTATCATAGCTCAGTTTCCCCCTCCGCCTGCCGCTGATAACATAATTAGCTCTGCTGCATTACTGTGCCGCCTTGTCCCACTTTCAGATGCTGAACTGACACTGTGATTGCATGCAGTCTATGTCAATCATAATTTCAACATGCAGAGGCGGGATGCTAAAACATTGTCAGCTTCATTAAGTTGCTGCCGCCTCTGGATGCTGACATGTGATTGAAACTGACTGGATTAGAAGATAACAAGTATATTGTATTAGCAAGCGAAGTCCCTTAAAAATCCTTTTAACTTTGAGGCATAACTAATAACTAATATGTTAAATAAAGAGAGTAGCACGGCTAGTCTGGCAGGGTGCAATTCGATCCAAGCAATGCTCCCATTTGCTGATCATACGAACCAAAAGAAAAGGATAGCAGCACTCTGCCTTTATTGGGCCATCAGATGTAGCATGCGATGTTTCAGGCACAGTCGCCTTTTTTCTAGCAACTAGTCATACTAGGTTAGTCCTCTTATACTCTTTAATTTACATAAACAATTATCTATCATTATTTCATATTACATCTATATAAATTTACATTATCTCCCATTTCCCATATTGTGATACTGTTACATATTCCTCCTGTCTTTCCATTTATATTATTAAACATTCTTTACTGCTGTTAAATATACATTATATCCTTAATAGGAGATAAATGTCACAGGTGCCAGCATTATAATATCATCATAAGGCATCAGAATTGTGTATTTAACATTTGCAACTGCAGCCACCATCATCCTCATGTGGTTTGTGCCAGTGTTCACTATGCGCATGCGCCATGTGGCTTGTAATTGGCTGTAGCTAGTGTGGCGCCCCACTAAGAGTGCGTCACAGGAGGGTACTACACCCCCGACTGAAGGTGTCGTATTCTCCGTTCCGATGGTGAGTAGGATAATCCTGAGGCTCATACACCACATGCAACACCTAGTGCTAGAGGATCAATTAGGCACCCTTTTCCTGTGTAACCAGTCCTGGTGGGAGGAGAACTAGGGTATATAGTAGTGGGGGAAGCAGCAAGAAGTTAGGATGAGTTGAAGAACAGACAAGAACAGAACAGCAGAGTCTAGTCGTGACAGGAGCTGCATAGAGCTGTGCAGCAGATGTAGCAGAGTGGAGAAAGAATAAGAAGAGAACTCAGACAGCTAACTGGGAGGGCACCTCAACCTGGTGGCCCAGAAGAGAAGGAGAGGGGCAAAGTGTGAGCGGGTGCTTCAAGACCCGAGCCCGGTCCAAAACCCGGAGTACCGGCTCCGTCGTGGTACAGTTGGTTCACCCCTGCACCACAAAACCCGGAGTGATCAAGGGTTTCCTAGGAGTCCGACCCACGAAACACCAACCACCGCAGCTATACCGGGGGTACCCACCATTGAGGGCCAGGGACCGTTGTCTGGATCCGTGCGGGAACCCAACCGAAGGCCCTCAGTATCCTGAACGAGGTATATCAGAGCAGCGAGGAGAAGGGACAGTAAGAGATAGAGAAGGACATTTGTGGAGCCTTAGAAGGATACTAAGCACCGCCGGAACCACCCGGTCCACTACCCGGCATCGAGAACTGTGTCACCCTGTATGACATTGAACACCTGAGTAAATACCCGTTCAGAGGAGCAACGTGTCTGAGCCTTATTCCAGAATTGCCATTCAATTACCTTACTTTACAGTAACAACCAAGCTGCCCTATTACTCCGTTGCAGCTCTCAACTCCGGGGACCCCGCTCGTCCTGTAGGGAGCGGTTCCACCTTGCTGCCGCCCATCACCCCGAAGGCCCAAGCAGCTCCGGTGCCATCAACGGAACCCTACAGGTGGCGTCATGAACTAATCCGTTATTTCCTTTTATTATTTTACTTTTCCCCTTGACATTGACTACCGGGCCCACAGCCTCAGGCACCGAAACCGTGACCTACAGACCGCACCTGAGGCCTGAGCCCCTGGCCACAGTGAGTTACTTGGGCTCCTGGAAGTCTACCCGGCGCCATCTTTCTACTCTGGCGCATGCGTGGTAGTATTTCCGAGGTCCGCGGCCTTATTACTCCTCTTATCTCCGGCTTTCTTCCTTTACATGAATCTAAAGTGCATATTTATCTAGGACTATCTAATTAAAGTGCTAAAAGTGCTTTATTAGTCTCTCAAACATAAAATAATGGATGTAATTAATTTATGTAATTAATTAAATGGGGTAAATTGATAAATATCTTCCAAGTAAAAATAAGATAGCGGCACTCACCATTCAGAGATCTTCTGGTTTATTTCATTTCCCAATACACATCTAGGAAATCATGCGGTGAGGACTCCGTTCACACATCTCCCTCCCCACCGCATGATTTCCTAGATGTATATTGGGAAATGAAATAAACCAGATGATCTCTGAATGGTGAGTGCCGCTGTCTTATTTCTACTTGGAAGATTACTGCATTTATGTTAGCGTGCACCTCCATCATGCTGTATACTGTCAGTCATGAGTAATCACTCTGAAAACACCAGTTACTGAACACGGATAGTGCCCAGTTTTCATCCTCTGTAAGGAAATTGATAAATATGTTATATTGTACCGTTCCTATTTTATCCTGTACATATGCAGTACATATTCTTCTAGGTTTATAGGTGGTGTCATACACTCCTGATTATATCTTTACCATATTATATCATACCCTTCACCCAGGTTTCACTGACCAGGATACTATATAATACCCATAGTCAGGTCACCTATCAGCCCTTTGAGTATTGGTGCCTTATAATAGCCTACAATTCTCTTCAGGCTAGTTTTAGGATCCATAGGGTCTTTTCATATCTAAGATCCAAATACTCCACATTCACTCTACCACCATCTTAACTTTCTCCCCAAAATTTTTTTTGAAACTTTTCATTATATTCAAGTTTATTTTCTTTACAATATTAATACATCCTTTAGCTTACATATATGTTACATTATTATGTGCTGTATTGTATATAAAGTGCTATAGTAAAATATATCTGTGTGTTCTTTACATATAAGGTGCAATAAATAAAGTGCTTTTTTTGATAAAGTGGTGCATATTTTTACGTAAAATTTCCCACTGCCGCCATTGACGAACCATTACTGCTTTTCCACTGTGACCTCTCAACCTTCAAATTTGTTCTGATAACTATACCGTACAGGAAAAAAAGGAAAAGAAAAATATCATATTACTACACACATTATAAAATTACATGTGTTTAAAATTACATAGTGATTACAAGTAAAAATTATATAGTGAATAAAAACCTATGTGACTAGTGACTTACATCTACTTATATAATCGGGAGTTTGGAATTCGGGCACTGTAGCCGAATCCCAGACTCCTTTGCGCCACTGCCTCACACCGCCGCCATCCTGGCAACCGTCGGCCCCGCAAGGCCGACGCTGCCCGGATGCCGGCGGTGCCTTCCGCCCCTCACCCCTCGCCCCTCTCACGGTGCTGTCCGACTTGCGGTGTAGGGGCTGTGGGCTGTGGGCGGGTGACGGCAGCCACTCACATCCTCCTGTTGCCGCCGCCCGCCAATGGGAGTGAGCGGGGCGTGTCAGCCTGCAAAGCCTCACACGCCCCACTCACTCCCATTGCCCGCCCCCGGGACGTCGTCCTGTCAGCGCCAGCGGCCAATGCGACTGTATGTATATGCCACACACGCCTGTATACTCTGCAACCACCACACGCCTGTATACTCTGCCACCATCACACGCCTATATACTCTGCCACCACCACACGCCTGTATACTCTGCCACCACCACACGCCTGTATACTCTGCCACCACCACACGCCTGTATACTCTTCCACACATGCCTGTATACTCTGCCACCACCACACGCCTGTATACTCTGCCACCACCACACGCATGTATACTCTGCCACCACCACACGCCTGTATACTCTGCCACCACCATACGCCTGTATACTCTGCAAACACCACACGCCTGTATACTCTGCCAACACCACACGCCTGTATACTCTGCCAACACCACACGCCTGTATACTCTGCCAACACCACACGCCTGTATACTCTGCCAACACCACACGCCTGTATACTCTGCCAACACCACACGCCTGTATACTCTGCCAACACCACACGCCTGTATACTCTGCCACCACACGCCTGTATACTCTGCCAACACCACAAGCCTGTATACTCTGCCAACACCACACGCCTGTATACTCTGCCACCACACGCCTGTATACTCTGCCAACACCACACGCCTGTATACTCTGCCAACACCACACGCCTGTATACTCTGCCAACACCACACGCCTGTATACTCTGCCACCACACGCCTGTATACTCTGCCAACACCACACGCCTGTATACTCTGCCAACACTACACGCCTGTATACTCTGCCAACACCACACGCCTGTATACTCTGCCAACACCACACGCCTGTATACTCTGCCACCACCATACGCCTGTATACTCTGCCACCACACGCCTGTATACTCTGCCACCACACGCCTGTATACTCTGCCAACCACACGCCTGTATACTCTGCCAACACACACGCCTGTATACTCTGCCAACACCACACGCCTGTATACTCTGCCAACACCACACGCCTGTATACTCTGCCAACACCACACGCCTGTATACTCTGCCAACACCACACGCCTGTATACTCTGCCAACACCACACGCCTGTATACTCTGCCAACACCACACGCCTGTATACTCTGCCAACACCACAACGCCTGTATACTCTGCCACCACCACACACCTGTATACTCTGCCAACACCACAAGCCTGTATACTCTGCCCCACCACAGATGCCTGTATACTCTGCCGCCACCACAGACGCCTGTATACTCTGCCACCACCACAGACGCCTGTATACTCTGCCACCACCACAGACGCCTGTATACTCTGCCACCACCACAGACGCCTGTATACTCGGCCACCACCACAGACGCCTGTATACTCGGCCACCACCACACACGCCTGTATACTCGCCACCACCACAGACGCCTGTATACTCGCCACCACCACAGACGCCTGTATACTCGCCACCACCCACAACGCCTGTATACTCGGCCACCACCACACACGCCTGTATACTCTGCCGCCACCCACTCTGCCGCCACCACAGACGCCTGTATACTCTTCCACCACAGCCCTATACTCTGCCACCACACAACGCCTGTATACTCTGCCACAGCCACAGACGCCTGTATACTCTGCCACCGCCACAGACGCCTGTATCCTCTGCCACCAGCCACAGACTCCAGTATACTCTGCCACCACCACAGACTCCAGTATCTCTGCCACCGCCACAGACCCAGTATCTCTGCCGCCGCCACAGACGCCTGTATGCTCTGCCACCGCCACAGACGCCTGTATGCTCTGCCACCGCCACACACGCCTGTATGCTCTGCCACCGCCACAGACGCCTGTATGCTCT
>JARQOC010000005.1:338673518-338724680 GCA_033576535.1 Allobates femoralis
GGGGTTAAAATTTCGCCTCACAACATAGCCTATGACGTTCCCGGGGTCCAGACGTGTGACTGTGCAAAATTTTGTCTCTATAGCTGACAGCTGTCGATTTTCCTCCCACACGTTTCCTTTCCCTTTTTTCCCATTATGTAGATAGGGGCAAAATTGTTTGGTGAACTGGAACGCGCAGGGTTAAAATTTCACCTCACAACATAGCCTATGACGCTCCCGGGGTCCAGACGTGTGACTCTGCAAAATTTTGCGGCTGTAGCTGCGACGGTGTAGATGCCAATCCCGGATATACACACATACACACATTCAGCTTTATATATTAGATGTAATTTTTACTTGTAATCACTATGCAATATTAAACACATGTAATTTTATAATGTGTGTAGTAATATGATATTTTTCTTTTCCTTTTTGTTTCCTGTATGGTATAGTTATCAAAACAAATTTGGAGGTTGAGAGGTCGCAGTGGAAAAGCAGTAATAGTTCGTCAGTGGCGGCAGTGGGAAATTTTACGTAAAAATATGCACCACCTTATCAAAAAAAGCACTTTATTTATTGCACCTTATATGTACAGAACACACAGATCTATTTTACTATAGCACTTTATATACAAAACAGCACATAATAGTGTACTTTATAACACATATGTAAGCTAAAGGATGTATTAATATTGTAAAGAAAATAAACTTTAATGTAATGAAAAGTTTCCAAAAAAGTTTTTTGAGAAGGTTAATATGGTGGTAGAGTGAATGTGGAGTATTTGGATCTTAGATATGTAAAGACCCTATGGATCATAAGACTAGCCTGAAGAGAATTTTAGCCTATTACAAGGCACCAATCCTCAAAGGGCTGATAGGTGACCTGACTATGGGTATTATGTAGTATCATGATCAGTGAACCCTAGGTGAAGGGGTATCATATAATATGGTAAAGATCTAATCAGGAGTGCATGACACCACCTATAAACCTAGAAGAATATGGACTGCATATGCACAGGATAAAATAGGAACGGTACAATACAACATATTTATCAATTTACACCATTAAATTAATTACATAAATTAATTACATCCATTATTTTATGTTTGAGAGACTAATAAAGCACTTTTAGCACTTTAATTAGATAGTGCTAGATAAATATGCACTTTAGATTCATGTAAAGGAAGAAAGCCGGAGATAAGAGGAGTAATATGGCCGCGGACCTCGGAAATACTACCGCGTATGCACCAGAGTAGAAATATGGCGCCAGGTTGACTTCCAGGAGCCACCTAGCAACAGCCACTTACATGCCGCACTGCGCATGCGTGTAGTGAACATCGCCACAAACCACACAAGGAGAATGGTGGCTGCAGTTGCAAAATGGTAAATATACAATCCTGACGCCTTATGATGATATTATAACGTTGTCACTTGTGACATTTGTCTCCTATTAAGGATATAATGTATTTAACCCCTTCATGACCTTGCCATTTTTTTCAATTCTGACCAGTGTCCCTCTATGAGGTTATAACTCGGGAACGCTTCAACGGATCCTAGCGATTCTGAGATTGTTTTTTCGTGACATATTGGGCTTCATGATAGTATTAAATTTAGGTCGATAATTTTTGCGTTTATTTGTGAAAAAATCAAAAATATGGCAAAAATTTTGAAAATTTTGCAATTTTCAAATTTTGAATTTTTCTTCCGGTAAACCAGAGAGTTATGTGACACAAAATAGTTATGAAATAATATTTCCCACATGTCTACTTTACATCAGCACAATTTTGGAAAAAAAAAAAAATTTGTTAGGAAGTTATAAGGGTTCAAAGTTCATGAGCAATTTTTCATTTCTCCACCAAAATGTACAAAACCATTTTTTTAGTGACCACATCCCATTTGAAGTCCCTTTGAGGGGTGTACATGACAGAAAACACCCAATAGTGACACCATTCCAAAAACTGCACCTCTCAAGCTACTCAAAACTACATTCAAGAAGATTATTAACCCTTCAGGTGCTTCACAGGAACTAAGCAAATTGGAAACAAAAAAATGGATATTTTAATTTTTCTAATGTTCTTTTATCCTCAATTTTTACATTTTCACATGGGCAAAAAGATAAAATGGATCATAAAATTTGTTGGGCAATTTCTCCTGAGTATATCGATACCACATATGTGATCATAAACCACGGTTTGGGCTCACAGCAGGGCTCTGAAGGGAAAGAGAGCAATTTGACTTTTGGAGCTAATTTTCCATTCAAAAAGTGATATGGCGCTCCTTCACTTCTGAGCCCTGCCGCGCGTCAAAACAGTGGTTTATGACCACATATGAGGTATCGGTGTACTCAGGAGAAATTGCCCAACAAATTTTAAGATGAATTTTATCCTGTTACCCATGTGAAAATGAAAGAATTGAGGCTAAAAGAACATTTTTGTGAAAAAAAAGTACTTTTTCCATATTCACAGATCAATTTGTAAAGCATGTGGGGGTTCAATATGCTCACCATCCATCTAGATATGTTCCCTGGGGGGTCTAGTTTCCAAAATGGGGTCACTTGTGGGGGAGCTCCAAAGTTTAGGCACACAGGGGCTCTCCAAATGCGACATCGTGTCCGCTAACAATTTGAATGGAAAATCACCTCAAATTGTTAGCGGACACCATATCACATTTGGAGAGCCCCTGTGTGCCTAAACATTGGGGTTCCACCACAAGTGACCCCATTTTGGAAACTAGACCCCCCAGGGAACATATCTAGATGCATAGTGAGCACTTTGAACCCCAGGTGCTTCACAAATTGATCCTTACAAATTAAAAAAGAAAATTTGTGTGAAAAAAAGTATTTTTACCTTATTATGGATCAGTTTGTGAAGCACCTGGGGATTCAAAGTGCTCAGTATGCATCTAGATAGGTTCCTTGGGGGGTCTAGTTTCCAAAATGGGGTCACTTGTGGGGGAGCTCCAATGTTTAGGCACACAGGGACTCTCTATACACAACCTGGTGTTTGCCAACAATTGGAATTCTTAGTGGACACCAGGTCGCATATGGAGAGCCCCTGTGTGCCTAAACATTGGAGCTCCCCCACAAGTGACCCCATTTTGGAAACTAGACCCCCCAGGGAACATATCTAGATGCACAGTGAGCACTTTGAACCCCCATGTGCTTCACAAATTGAGACGTAAAAATGAATAAAGAAACTTTTTGTGAAAAAACATACTAGTCTAGTAGTTACAAATCGCAGCATAGGGGACCCTATACATTTGGGTCTCTCCATGCTGAGGATTCCAGCCCCCTAGCTGCCAAGTTGTACCTGGCTGGCAACCAAAAATACGGCAAAGCTCCATGTCATTTTATTTGTAGAATTTTAAAAAAAAATGACATGGGGCTCTGCCATATTTTTGGTCCAGCCAGGTACAACTTGGCAGCTACGGACTGCCACCAGCCCCCAGCTTCCTCATTGTACCTGGCTGGAACCAAAAATACAGCGAAGCCCTTTTTTAATTTCTATAACTAATTCTAGAAAAAAAATTACGTGGGGCTCCGCCATATTTTTGGTCCAGCCAGGTACAACTAGGCAGCTGGGGGCTGGAATCCTCAGCATAGAGAGGCCCAAGCGTTTTGGGCCCCCCATGCTGCGAATTGCAGCCTGCAACCGCCCCAGAAAATGGCGCATTCATTGAAGTGCCATTTTCTGGCGCTGTACCCACGCTCTTCCAGTTGCCCTGGTGCCGGTGGCTAACTGGGTAATAAAGGGGTTAATGCCAGCTTTTTATTGGCAGCTGGCACTAAGCCCGAGATTCATAATATAGGGCCAATGTTAGACCCGCCATTAGGAATCTCTAGTACGGTAAATAGTCAATAAATACACACAGAGAAAAATCTTTTTATTTGAAAAAAAAAACACAGACACAATTCGGACTCCATCTTTATTATGAAAAGATCCGACGTAGTCCACAACGAAGGTCCCACGACGCTCGATCGCTCCAATGTCGTCCATAACGAAGGTCCCACGATCACTTCCTGCAGCTAGATCCTCAGGATCCAGCTGTAGAAAGTGATCTGACAGATCCAGCACAGTGATCACATAATGGTCACTGTGGATCACTGTGCTGTAGCTGTCAGATCATTTCCTGCAGCTAGATCCTCAGGATCCAGCCGTAGAAAGTGATCTGACAGATCCAGCACAGTGATCCACAATGATCACATAATGGTCACTGTGAATCACTGTGCTGGAGCTGTCAGATCACTTCCTGCAGCTCAGGATCCAGCTGTAGAAAGTGATCTGACAGATCCAGCACATTGATCCACAGTGATCACATAATGGTCACTGTGGATCACTATGCTGGAGCTGTCAGATCACTTTATACAGCTGGATCCTCAGGATCTAGCTGTAGAAAGTGATCTGGCAGCTCCAGCACAGAGCTGTCAGATCCGGAGGCGGTGAAGAGGAGGAGGAGGAGCGGGACGCAGTGGAGACAGAGCGGCCGCCGGAGGGGTGAGTGGAAGAGGCGATCGCCGCTCTGGTGATCGGGGGGGCAGGAAGAGGGAAGAGGGGGGGGGTGACAGGAGAAGTAGGGGGGCACTTAGGAGGAAGCGGGGGCAGGCAGGAGGAAGCGGGCAGCAGGAAGAGGAAGCGGGCGGCAAGGACAGGAAGCAGGTGGCAGGAAAAGGAAGCGGGGGGTAAGAAAGATGAAGAGGGGGCAGGAAAGAGAGGTGGGGGACAGGGGGGCAGTTAGAGGATGACAGGGGAGAAGATTGGAGGGTAGGGATAGCAGCGGCAGGCAGGGAAGCATTACAGGCGCGGTGATTTTCACTTTCACTTTTGAGTGCCAATCACCGTGCCTGTAGCCGGGGGGGTGGAGGTGGGGGCAAATCGACCCCCCCTGGGGTGTTGTACAACTCCCCATGTACCTGCAGGCCGAGTGACAGGTCAGTGACACCCTCACTCGACCTGCAGGAGCCTGATCATTCCATGGCCCAGGGGGTGGGCCAAGGGTCTGGAAGGGGTTAACAGCAGTAAAGAATGTTTAATGATATAAATGGAAAGACAGGAGGAATTGAATATGTAACACTATCACTATATGGGAAATGGGAGATAATGTAAATGTATATAGATGTAATATGAGATAATGACAGATTATTGTTTATGTAAATTAAAGAGTATAAGAGGACTAGCCTAGCCATGACTAATTGCTAGAAAAAAGGCGACTGTGCCTGAAACGTCGCATGCTACATCTGATGGCCCAATAAAGGCAGAATTTGGAACTTATGAGGAGTGCTGCTATGCTTTTCTTTTGGTTAATAAGTAATATGCATATATTTTATGCTTTTATTCAGTATTTTTCTTTATTAGTATTGTTCATAGGCACGTTATGGAAATTAATACTCACGATGCCGCTAACTGGATGTATTGTTTTCTGTTTTTTTAATGTATTCATAGTAGCTGATTTTATATAGATTCAAGCATACAAATGAAAGCCGGGCACTGACCTGTTAACAGCGTTACTTGTATACTCCTGTAGCGGTGGTGTGCTGTGGAATATCCTGTTGCTCAGCCAGAGTTCAAGACATTAAATCCAAAAAGAAAGATGGCGGCACTCAGCATTCCAATCTGCAGCTGGTTAATTTAATGCAAAAATTACAGCAGCAGGTGCAAGGTACAGGGAGGGAGGTGCTAGGACCGACGGTGACCGCTTCGCGGGATGTCCCACTTCTACGGGTCAAATATCGGACCCGTAGAAGTGGGACATCCCGCGAAGCGGTCACCGTCGGTCCTAGCACCTCCCTCCCTGTATCATGCACCTGCTGCTGTAATTTTTGCATTAAATTAACCAGCTGCAAAATTGGAATGCTGAGTGCCGCTATCTTTCTTTTTTGATTTTTATATAGTTACTCTATGTCTATGTGATTGTCGAACCACTTACCATCTGTGTCTGCTTTTGTCTCTCAAATAAGTGTCTTAGTGTCAAGAAATAGACCATAAATGATATGAAGCAATTGGGCTCCATCATATGCCATGTATCTTCATCTATCTGCACCACTCTGATCATCTAATCATCTTGTCAATTTTGTGTCTCCCTACAGGTACGTATGACTGTACGTATGACTGACTCATGCACCCAATTCTGTTGATTGTCTGATCTATTTTTCATGCTGAAATATATCCCATTCTAACTCTCATTCTAAATTGTAACTCTCCATTCCACTGCCCCCTCCCACTCTCTTTATGATCCTTTGTGTAAGCTGCCTGTGAGCCACCATTTGGCTCTACCCTGATTGGTAATGGGCTAATAGAATTCACTTTCTTGAGTATATCTTAGCTGATACTAGTCTGCATCAGATGTTTCTGCTTTTGTATATCACTAAGTATCAAGAAATAGACCAGAAATTGACAGGAATTGACTGGGATGGACTTTAAGATAAGTGGGATAGAAAGCCACTGAAAACAATGTGTATAATTCGTTTCACTATCAACCTTTACCATGTCTATTATTTCACTTTTTATTTTCCTATGTGTTTTTGCCACCCACTTTCATCACCCCTTTCCCCCTCCATCCCCACTCATTCACATCAGCCCCTCTCTCCTTCCCTACCCTATGTACAGCTACACTATGCTATCTTTAATTTACTGAAGAATCTCAGAGTCCATCTTATTCCAAAGTTTTGCATCATAATCCATGTCAAAATCCCCAAATCTATTTACTATTTGTCTTTTTTGAAGCTGCTCCTGTTAGGTAATATCTCTCTCAACCCTTGTCCACCCTCTGCCAACTTCAACCCCACGTCTACCTCATACAGAAACCCTACGAACCTTACTAACATTACCTTCATCTCCCTCTTTTAACTGCGCGCTCTGGAATCCACGCTCTGCATGCAACAAGTTTCCCTTCATTCACAATTACTTTCTTACCAACTCTCTTAATCTGCTGGCCCTCACTGAAACCTGGATCCAGGATTCAGACACTGCTTACCTTGCTGCTATCTCTCATGGCAGCTTACATTTCCCCAAGACCTGAGAACAGACATAGTGGTGGAGTTGGATTACTCCTGTCCCCACAATGTACTTTCCAGGTCATCCCTCCAGTCCCATCACTCTTATTCCCTTCTTTTGAGGTCCACACCATTAGACTCTTCCATCTCTTCCCCCTCAGAGTAGCGATGGTAACACCGCCCCCCAGTTCACCCACCCATTTCCTCAACCATTTTTCCATGTGGCTGCCGCACTTAATGTCCTCAGAATTACCAACCCTTATTCTGGGAGATTTTAACATCCCCATAAACAGCCCCACCTCCCCATCTGTATCCCAGCTTCTATCTCTAACCTCCTCTCTTTGCCTCACACCTTTCAACCTTTTTGACACACAAAGATGGTAACACTCTTGACCTAGTCTTTACCCGACTCTGTTCAACCTTCCCCTCTGAGCATAACATTCTCTCCTTCTTGCTCACAAATCCTTGCCCACCCCAGTGCACCCGTAGCTATCACACATCCAGAAATCTACAGGCCATTAACCTTAATACATTCACAGACTCTCTACACTCAACACTGTTCCAATCTCCTCCTCCTGTCCCGATCTGGCAGTGAATCACTACAATGATACTCTCAGAAGTACCCTGGAGCAAGTAGCACCCCTCACCCTCAGAACCTCCAAACATGGAACACAATAGTCCTGGCTCACATTGCAAACTCGATTACCCCAGCGATGCTCTTGGAGTGCTGATCGCCTATGGTGTAAAACCAGCACATCAGATAACTTTATCCATTATAAATTCATGTTAAAAACCTACAACTCTGCCCTTCACCTCGCCAAACAGACCTCCTTCACCAACTTGATCTCACTATCCAACAATCCAAAGAAACTCTTTGACACCTTTCACTCCCTCCTCAGTCCTAAAGTGCAGGCTCCTATCACTGAACTCTGAGCTGATGATCTGGCTTCTTACTTTACTGAAAAAATATACAACATCCACCAAGAAATCAGCTCCTGGCCTTCAAGTACTGTTACTTCCATTCTTCCCCACATTTCCTCCAGCTCACTATATTTGATCCTGCCACAAAAAAAGTCTCCAGACTCCTCTCTTCCTCTCGTCCCACTACATGAACCACTGACCACATTCCCTTACACCTACTCCAATCTCTCTCCAGTGGTCACCTCTCCACTAACTAAAATCTTCAATCTCTTCTGGCATCTACCTCTCCTCCTTCAAACATTCTATCATTACTCCATTATTAAAGAAATCTTCTCATGACTCATCATGCACTAATAACTACAGACTAGTCTCTAACCTCCCCTTCACCCGCCTCACCCGTTACCTCTCCACTCACTCTCTTCTAGATCCATTCCAGTCTGGTTTCCGCCCCTTTCACTCTACAGAAACTGCCCTTACCAAAGTGACCAATGACCTTCTGAGAGCAAAATGAACAGGGGCGGACTGGCCCAGGTGGCAGGGGGGCAAGTGCCCCCAAGGCTGGTGGTTTTGCCCCTTCAATGACATGGGCCGGCAGCCGTTGTTGCTTTGCAGCCGCAGTTGCCGCAATGACCCAGCAGGACTGTACGGAGGCGGTGAGTATCTGGTCTGAAAACTACCCCCCTTTCCCGCTCTTCACCCGTCCGGATCTGATAGCAGCCCCCCCCAGCTCTACACCCGGCCGGATCTGATAGCACCCCTGATAGAGCCGAAAACCAGGCTTCAATGCTTATGCTAACCAGAATAGACTGATTTGTAAAATAATAAACTTGGATCGGTACCGACCAGTTCTTTCTGGACGCTCAGAGAGAAAGACGCATCAGGCAGGTCTTCCTAGAGAGAGTCACACACTTTATTAGGAGGGTCAGATTATATAACCAATTCGAGGACACTCATACAATGGGATATTACATAACAGGATAATACGTGGCAAGATGGCGGAGACATAGTCATACAAAAATGTACAAAATGCAAGTAATGTGCTAGGACCAGATGTAGATCTATCAACACCTTCATAGAGATATGACTCCTAATCAATGAATGTTCTTATTCACCGGTCATAAACCATTTGCTATAGTCATTAGACATCTGTTTGCTGCACTTTATGCGCTCAGGGTCACGGTCCGCTGACTCTATGCCGCCTGTATGACT
Organism: Allobates femoralis; assembly: GCA_033576535.1. Lineage (NCBI taxonomy): Eukaryota > Metazoa > Chordata > Amphibia > Anura > Aromobatidae > Allobates > Allobates femoralis. The sequence goes on from JARQOC010000005.1 coordinate 338,682,616, forward strand.
ATTATTAATCGAGGGGAAGACAAAGAGACAGTATAGGAAATGTTTTGCTATACTCTCATACCTGTGTCTGCATATTTTCCTATGTTCTCATTCCCCAACCATTGCCATAATATATTACAAAGGGTATATAAAGTTGAAAAGGAATATTAAAAGGAATAGGATGATAAGCTACAAAATGGCTCCTAGAAGGACAAAATGGCTGCCAATACAGAGTAGATACAAGTAAAAGACAACTTCTTTAACACCCCCAACCCCCCCGCTCCTCAGGGCTGAAGGATCAGGCTATCACCCGGGTCAAGCTCCACCAGCCAGCCCCTGATGGTGAACACTCTGCTTATTCTTCTTGACCTCTCTGCAGCTTTTGACACAGTCGACCACCATCTCCTACTCTCTATGCTGCACTCTATTGGCATAAATGATACTGTTCTTTCCTGGTTCTCATTTTATCTTTCTGACCGCTCTTTCAGTCTATCATTCGCTGGCTCCTCTTCCTCTCACTTTTGGGGTCCCTCAGGGTTGGGTCATTGGCTCTCTTCTCTTTTCTCCATACACAGCCTCTATTGGACAGACCATCAGAAGATTTGGCTTCCAGTACCATTTCTATGCTGATGACACACAATTATGCACTTCAGCCCCTGACCTTACCCCTGAGGTATTAAAGAACACCAATGACTGTCTAGCTGCAGTTTCCAACATCATGTCTGCTCTCTATCTGAAACTCAACCTTTCCAAAACTGAACTTCTTATATTTCTGCCCTTAACTAACCTCCCTAAATCTGACATCTCCCTCTCGGTGTGCGGCACCACGATCACGCCTAGGCAGCAGGCTCGCTGTATGGGTGTTATGTTTGACACCGATCTCTCCTTCATCTCTTATATACAATCTCTCGCCCGCTCTTGTCACTTGCATCTGAAGAACATTTCTAGAGTACGCCCCTTTCTCATCATGGAATCAACAAAAACCCTCAATGTGGCCCTGATCCATTCCCACCTTGATAACTGCAATTCTCTATTAATTGGCCTCTCCCGCACTAAACTTTCCCCTCTCCTGTCCATTCTTAATGCAGCATCCAGGATCACCTGGCCCATCATGACTCAGATGCCTCCGCTCTGTGCCAGTCACTGCAATGGCTGCCTGTACACTACAGGACCCAATTCAAATTGCTTGTTGTCACCCACAAAGCTCTTCACACTGCAGCACCTCTCTACATCTCCTCCCTGATCTCTGTCTATCACCCTACCCATTCTCTACGTTCTACAAATGACCATCGACTAACATCTGCATTACTACGAGCCTCCCATTCCTGGCTCCAAGACTTCTCCCGAGCTGCGCCAATTCTCTGGAATGCTCTACCCAAGAAATTAGAACTATCCACAACTTACATAGCTTCAGGCCCTCCCTAAAAACACATCTTTATTTTTTTTCGTTTATAACCGTCTTCATTGACAAAAGAGAAATACAAAAATACAGATGAAAAAAAGGGTATCCAGAATCAGTGAGATAAATATCAGCAAGATCAAAATAAGAAAGGAGTTTTACAGTATAGCAATGCCCCCTTCCCTTCTACCCCCCCTCCTCCCTGGCATAAGTCAGACTATGTGTGGCCATTCAATCAAGCTTGACCGGCGAGTTACCCGTGAGTAGCTCTCTCATGTACCAATCCGTGAACTGGAAGCACCCATGAATTGCCTGGCGGACAGGTAGTGGCGTGTTTATATAGGAAGATTCTATCCAATCCATTTTGAAAAGATATTCAACCTTCGTCGTAATTAGACTTATAGAAAGGGCTGTGTCCTGTGCCCATAAATGAAGGATACTCTTACGAGTAACTGCTGCCCAGATGAGCAATATATGTTGTTGTCGAGCAGAAAGTGTAATCGAACGATCTTGTGAGAGTTTGTTAAACAACGCCCACGGAGTTAGTGGGAAAGAGATGTTAAAAGTATTGATAAGATATGTAGAAAGCATGTTCCGAACCTCCCGTATATTAGGGCATTCCCAAAGACAATAAAATATATTGGCCGGAGACTGGTGGCATTTGGGACAGGACGGGTTACCCGATGTCGACATTTAGGATTTGACCTCCGTGGAAATATATGTTCTATGAAAAATCATGAGAGCCATAGTTCAATAAATATCATATGGCAACACTGTGTTAATACACTGCATGGCTGACAGAATGTCTTGTAAGTGCAATTGGGTAGTTGTACTGTCCATTTTCCTGGGCCTGGTGAGGAATCCGTCCATTATATAGTGGGTCTAAGAGATTTATATATCAGGCTCATTTATTTATGGGCCATAAGGGACATCAAGTGCAGGGGAGTCGTTTTAGTATTGTCTGGTACGTCTCGTAAAACTGAATCCACGTAGTGCCTGATCTGAGCAATAGTGAAAGGGTTCCCCTCCAGGATTGAATATCTGGATACTCTAGCTTCCGGGCCAGAGGATGTTGAGTGGCTGTTAAAACATCACATACCTTTCTGTACCCATTTTCCCATAGTACTCTATAGATTGGGGGTGGTCTACCTTGTAGAAAAAAGGGATTGCCCTGGAAAGGAAGAAATATAGAGATGTAGGGATTTAATCCACAAAGTCTTCTAGCATGTCGCCACGCCAACCTAAGAGACTTCCAAGAATGAATTTCCTGTATTACCGCCGAAATTAAGGGCCGAATATTAAGATGACAACTGACCTTAAAAGAGGGTTGTCTCTAATCTCAATAGGAACTCTATTTTGTTGTAGATGTCGGTGTTGGTATAGCGGGTGGAGGCCCATATCCAGTCTAGGGAATGTTGATAAACTGCAATAATACTGTAGAGTCGTAAATTTGGGTAGTTGAGACCCCCAAAGATTTAGTCTGTTGCAATTTAAAGATACTGATCCTAGAGCCTCCCTCTGATCCCCATATAAATTGCCTAAAGATTTTAGTTAACTGTCTATCATCAGCCTTAGACAAGATGGTAGATAGTGTCTGTAGTGGGAAAAGTAGTTTGGGGAAGGAGACCATCTTAATAAGGTGGGCTCTACCCATAAATGACAAGCTAAGAGACTTCCAAGAATGAATTTCCCGTATTATCGCCGAAATTAAGGGCCGAATATTAAGATGGTAAATATTGTGAGGATTAAAGGTTAGGAGAATACCCAAATAGTGTACAAAACTACCTTCCCATTGGAAGGGAAAAGAGGATATCCAACCTTGCCGGGCTTCTTTAAAAATCGCCAATGTGTGGTATTTATTGTAGTTAATGCAAAAGCCTGAAATTGCCCCAAACTCATGAAAAACCCTCATAATATGAGGAATAGAATTGTTTGGATCGGCCACCATAAGTAGTATATCGTCCGCCAATGCTAAAGTTTTGAGTGTATTGTGGCCGATCCTGATACCCTCAAAAGAGGGGGTCGCTTCCAAATATTTAAGTAATGGGTCTAGGGCAAGATTAAAAAGCAGAGGGGACAGGGGGCATCTCTGACTGGTACCTCTGAATATAGAGAAAGAGGTTGACCGTGTACCCTGGAGCTAATTTGAAGACTAAGGATTAGAATAAATCGTCCGAATCATGTTATAAGAGGTGTGTCCAAACAGCCTATACTTTAGTGCACGAATGAAATGAGACCAAGAAACACGGTCAAAGGCCTTCTCGGCATCTAAACTGACCAATATAATATATTCTGCCTGGACTTAGTTTGATGACTATGCGTAATGGCCGCTAGTGCCTTTCTAATATTGTAAGTAATGGAACGGCATTGAACAAAGCCCGTTTGGGTCCTAGTGAGAATGCTAGGCAGTAGGGATTGCAATCTGTTGCCCATGATTTTACTAAGCAATTTTAAATCTACATTCAAAAGAGAAATTGGGCGGTACGAGGCAGGGAGGAGCGGGTCTTTACCTGGTTTTAATAGAAGTGAATGGCACACTTCATTAAATCAGTTCGGCATAGTACCTGATTCTACAGTACAATATGGTTAAAAAGGGAGGAGAGATTGGGTATAAGTAAAGGTCTCAATAATTTATAAAATTCTGCCGAGTAACCGTCAGGGCCAGGCGCTTTGAACAATTTGGAGGACTGAATGACTGATCCGACCGCCTCCGGAGAGATTGATTTGTTTATTATTTCTCTCTGAGAATTGGAAAGTTTTATTATTATTATTATTATTATTATTATTTATTTATATAGCGCCATTGGTTCCATGGCGCTTTACATAAGCAGTGGGGGTAACAAGGACAGGTACAGTACATATGAGCAGTACATATGACAATGCTTGCTGATACACGACGGGAGAGGTTCCTGTCCACGAGGGCTCACAGTCTACGGGGGTGGGGGAGGACACAATAGGGGGGGGTAAGCGCCAAGCGGTTGGTGGAGCGGCGCTGGGTCTCATCATGGGTTATAGGCTTGTTGGAATAGATGAGTTTTCAGGTTCTTTTTGAAGCTCTTGAGGGTAGGCGAGTGTCTGACGTGCTGGGGGAGGGAGTTCCAGAGTCTAGGGGAGGCGCGGGAGAAGTCTTGTATGCGGTTGTGGGAGGATGAGATGAGGGGGGAGGAGAGGAGGAGTTCTTGTGAGGAGCGTAGGTTGCGTGCAGGTTGGTATTGGGAGACCATGTCGGAGATGTAAGGGGGGACAGGTTGTGGATGGCTTTGTAAGTCAGTGTTAAGATTTTAAATTTAGATCTTTGGGGGGTGGGGAGCCAGTGGAGTGCCATGCGGAGAGGGGAGCTAGGGGAGTAGCGGGGAGACAGGTGGATTAGACGGGCAGCTGAGTTCAGGATAGAGTGGAGAGGTGCAAGGGAGGAGGCAGGGAGACCGGTGAGCAGTAGGTTGCAGTAGTCCAGGCGGGAGATGATGAGGGCGTGGACGAGAGTTTTGGTGGTGTCGTGGTTAAGAAACGGGCGGATGCGTGAGATGTTCTTGAGTTGGAGTCGGCAGGAGGTGGCAAGGGCTTGGATGTGGGGCTTGAAGGAGAGGGAGGAGTCGAGGGTGACCCCGAGGCACTTTGCGTGGGGGACTGGGGAGAGAGAGCAGTCGTTGACTCGGATTGACAGGTCTGGCAGAGGGGGAGGGCGGCTCGGGGGGAAGACGATGAACTCTGTTTTGTCCATGTTCAACTTGAGGAAGCGAGCAGAGAAGAAAGATGAGATGGCGGACAGGCATTGGGGGATTTTAGACAGAAGGGAGGTGATGTCGGGCCCGGAGAGGTAGATCTGGGTGTCGTCGGCGTAGAGATGGTACTGGAGGCCATGGGACTCAATGAGTTGACCTAGGCCGAGGGTGTAGATGGAGAAAAGTAGCGGTCCAAGTACCGATCCCTGGGGGACGCCGACAGTAAGGGGGTAGGACGAGGAAGAGGTGTCGGCGTGGGTGACGCTGAAAGTGCGGTCCGTAAGGTATGAAGAGATCCAGGAGAGGGCGAGGTCGGTGATGCCAAGGGATTCTAGGATTTGGAGTAGGAGGGAGTGGTCGACTGTGTCAAAGGCGGCGGATAGGTCGAGGAGGAGGAGGACGGAGTAGTGTTTTTTCCTCTTAGCGGTCAGGAGGTCATTGGTGACTTTAGTAAGGGCAGTTTCGGTGGAGTGATGAGGTCGGAAACCAGATTGCAGGCGGTCGAAGAGGGAGCGGGAGGATAGGTAGGACGACAGTTCAGAGTGGACGTGTTGTTCGAGTAGTTTGGAAGCGAAAGGGAGAAGGGATATTGGGCGGTAGTTGGCGACGGATGATGGGTCGAGGGAGGGTTTTTTGAGGATGGGTGAGATCAAGGCGTGTTTGAAGGAGGAGGGAAAGACGCCAGTAGTGAGTGACAGGTTGAAGAGTTGGGTTAGGGCAGGGATGAGGGCGGTGGTGAGGTTTGGGATGAGATGGGTAGGGAGAGGGTCGAGGGCGCAGGTGGTGAGGTGAGATCGTGACAGGAGGGTGGAGAGCTGGGCTTCAGTCACGTTGGAGAAGCTTCCTTTGGTCGAGGAGGGTTGGGCGGTAATGGTGGTGGGTTGGGTGGACGTTGGGCCAAAGCTTTCTCTAATTTTATCAATCTTGTGTTTGAAGAAGGTGGCGAAGTCGTCAGCGGAGATGAGGGGGGAAGGAGGAGGTGCTGGGGGACGGAGAAGGGAGTTGAAGGTTCTGAATAGTTGTTTGGGGTTTCGGGACAGTGTGTTGATTAAAGAAGAGAAGTAGGTTTGTTTTGCGGCAGTGAGTGCGTCCTTGAAGTTGGAGAGGGATTGCTTGTAGATTGTGAGGTGGGCCGTGGAGTGGGATTTCTTCCATCTCCGTTCAGCGACCCTGGACGTTCGGCGAAGCTCTTTTGTGAGAGGGGTGAGCCAGGGTTGTCTGTTTGTGCGGGTTTTGGTGTGTGTGAGGGGGGCAGCCTGGTCAAGAGCCGCAGTTAGTGTGGAGTTGTAGAGGGTGGCGGCAGTGTTAACGTCGGGTGAGGAGGCAAGGTCCGTGAGAGGGAGGAGGGAGTGGGAGAGTGAGTTGAAATCGATGGCTTTTAGGTCTCTGCGTGGGTGACTGAGTTTTCGGAGAGGGGGGGGTGAGGAGGGGGGAAAGAGGGAGGAGAAGGTCAACAGGTTGTGGTCAGATTGGAAGAGGGGTGAGTTTGAGAGGTCGGTGAGGGAACAGAGGCGGGAGAAGATGAGGTCAAGCGTGTGGCCGTCTTTGTGAGTGGCTGAGGAGGACCATTGGGAGAGGCCGAAGGAGGTGGTCAAAGATAGGAGTCGGGAGGTAGGCGGATCGGGGGTGTCGATGGGGATGTTGAAGTCGCCCATGATGATGGTGGGGATGTCGGAGGAGAGGAAGTGGAGAAGCCAAGTGTTGAAGTGGTCAAGGAAGGAGGTAGTGGATCCCGGGGGTCGGTAGATGACCGCGAGTTGGAGGTTGCAGGGGGAGAAAATGCGAATAGAGTGCAGTTCGAAGGAGGGAAAGGAGGCGGAGGGAGGAGGTGTAGTAGGGATGAAGGAGCAGCTGTCGGACAAGAGTATACCCACACCGCCCCCGCGGGTGCTATTAGGGCGAGGTGTGTGGGAAAGCGTGAGTCCGCCGTAGGAGAGGGCAGCAGGGGAGGCTGTGTCGGCGGGGGTGAGCCAAGTTTCGGTGATGCCGAGGAATTTGAATTTGTTGGAGATGAAGAGGTCATGGATGTAGGAGAGTTTGTTGCACACTGAGCGGGCATTCCAGAGTGCTCCAGGCAGGGGGACTGGGGTTGGGTGAATGGGTATGAGGTTGCGGGGGTTGCGAGAGTTTGTGATGGGGGATGGGCGAAGATTGGAGGTGAGTGGAGGGATGCGGTGGGGGGGTCCAGGGTTGGGGGTATTGTCACCTGCAAGTAGGAGAAGTAGCGAGAGGGTTAGGAGGTGGGAGCAGGAGAGTTTGCGTGGGGGCCGTGCGTGTGTGGAGAAGAGTGATTGGGTATGGAGGAACAGTTCGGAGGAGGGGGTGAGATGGGTGGGTAGGAAGGATGGAGAAATCGCTATGGCCTTGGTGGGTGGAGGGATGTGCGGGGTTAGGAGGAAGTGGAGCAGGATGGGGGTGAGGGTGAAGAGGAGGGGAAACATTGTGGGCAGCTGGTTTTGGCGGTGAGAAGTGACAGGGGTGGGGTGTGGCAGGTGAGGTGCGTGGATGGAGAAGGGTGTGGGTAGAGCTAGGGGGTGGCGGAGGACGGGGTGGAGTCGGGGGTGGCGCGCGGTGTGGTGTGGCCAGGGGTAGGGTGCAGTCAGGTGGTGGGGTGCAGCCTGGGGTGGGGTGGAGTCAGGGATTGTAATAGGAGGGGTGGGGTGTAGCTGGGGGTGGAAGACAACTGGGGAAGTGGTACAGCCGGGGATGCAGGAATAGCCCAGGATGCGTAAAAGCCAGGGATGGGGTACAGCAAGGGGGTACAGTCGTGTTCACAAGTGGGGTGCAGTCCGTGGATGGCGTGGTGCAGCTGGAGACGAGATGATGGAGCCGGAGACGAGATGATAGAGCCGCAGACGAGATGACGGAGCCGGAGGCGAGATGACGGGGCCGGGTGGTGCTGTCGGATGACGGGATGGTGCCGTCGGATGATGCAGCCGGGGACGAGATGATGGAGCCGGAGACGAGATGATGGAGCCGGAGACGAGATGATGGAGCCGGAGACGAGATGATGGAGCCGGAGACGAGATGATGGAGCCGGAGACGAGATGATGGAGCCGGGTGGAGCTGTCGGATGATGGGATGGTGCCGTCGGATGATGCCGCCGGAGACGAGATGATGGAGCCGGAGACGAGATGGCGGAGCCGGGTGATGCTGTCGGATGATGGGATGGTGCAGCCGTGGACGGGGTGGTGGAGCCAGGGGCCCAGGGTAGCAGGAGAGATTGACAGCAGGCAGGTGGTCGATGGTAGCCAGGAGCCGGGCGTAGGCAGGGGGGTCAAGCGTAGCCAGGAGGGTCAAGTGTAACCAGGGGTGGGGGGTCAAGCACAGCCAGGAGGGTCAAGCGCAGCCAGGAGGGTCAAGCGCGGCCTGGAGGGTCAAGCGCAGCCTGGAGGGTCAAGCGCAGCCTGGAGGGTCAAGCGCAGCCTGGAGGGTCAAGTGTAGCCAGGGGTGGGGGGGTCAAGCGCAGCCAGGAGGGTCAAGCGCAGCCTGGAGGGTCAAGCGCAGCCTGGAGGGTCAAGCGCAGCCAGGAGGGGGTCAGACACGGCCAGGAGGGCAGGTTGTAACTGCAGGGCTGGGTGCGGACTGGAGCCAGATGGAGAAAGGCTAAAAGCAGCAGGGGCCCAGGTGCAGTGGACAGGGGTCAGGAGCGGGGGCCAGGGGTAGCCTGGGGCCCTGGTTGTGTCTGGGGGCTGGTGCAGCCGGTGGATGGGGGGCCCCTCTGTTTCCTCACCTGACTGGCTATGGTGTCGTGGGAGCGCTGGTGCTCCTGTCCTGGCTGTGGCTGGTCGGTACTGGCAGGGCGGGCGGCCCCTCAGGGCGTCAGGCGCGGTGCTGCTGCTGCGGGCCGGGGATCCGGCCGGGAGTGTGGGGCCCGCCGGCGGGGTGCACAATCGCCGCTGCGCACGTGCGAGGTCCCGGAGCGGTGCGGGTGTCTCGCTGCTGTGGAGGGCAGGAGGGACGAGCCGCCTCCTAGGTGGCCGCGGGGCCTATAGTTCAGAGTGGCGCCGGGCGCCGCTGGAGGAGGCCAGCATCCACAGTGATGGTGCCTCCTGGTGGAGCGGGACCCGCCGGGCACGGAGAGCGGGGACTCCGGGGAGGGAGCTGTGCCGGTGTAAGCACCTAGGTGCCGGTGCAGCTGGGGCCGCAGGTCAGAGTGCGGGGTCGCGGCCTGAGTGAGGTCCGCAGGCCTGAGTGGGGGCCGCAGGGCACGGCCGGCCACAGGATGGGGTGCGTGGCCCAGATGGTCGGTGGAGTGCACGGGGGTGACGGCAGTGGAGCTGGTAGTGTGTAGGGAGGACAGGCGAGCTTGGATGCGGTGGATAGTGTCCAAGAGCCTGGAGCCTCCTTACATGCGTCCATCACCCCCGGCGGCCATCTTGGACCTGGAAAGTTATGGTGGATCAACTTTACGTAAAAAATCGCATCCCTCATCCATTGAGTTGGTGGATGGGCCATAAAGATCCGCGTAGAAATCTCTGAAAACCGCACAGATTTGTGTTGGGTCCCGACTCATGGATCCATCAGGGAGTTTGATATTAGGGATTTTGGCTGTTGTTTTAAATGGTTTTGTTAATGATGCCAAAAGGCATCTGTGGCGCCCCCCAACGAGTGTGTCACAGGAAGGTATTGCATCCCTGACTGAAGATGTAATATCTTCCGTCTCAGTGATGTAATAGTTAAATCCAGAGCTCCATGTACCACATGCACCACTCAGAGGTAGAGGGCCAATCAGGTCCTGGTGGGAGGAGTGTAAGGTGTAGTGTGGGGAAAGTTAGGAGGAGAAGCAGAGTTGGAATCGTGTTCAGGAAGCAGGAGGAAAAGGAGCCGGAGTCTGCATAGTGCCGTGCAGCCCTGAAAAGGCAACCTAGCAGGGAGGGCACCAACAAGGTGTGACCTAGACAAGAAAGCAGGCAAATGGCAACTAAACAAAGGGTCCAAAGACACCTATGCCCCAATCCTACCGGATACCGGTTCCGAGGCAGTCAGTTGTCTACCGCTGTCCTGCAAAACCGGAGTGACGGAGTAGCTTTTTAGGAGCGCCTCACTACAGCCGCTAACCCAGCAGTCTTACCAGCAGGGTACCCACCATAAGGACTCTGGACCCTTTACAGCCCAGGTTGGAAACCCAGCTAAGGTAATCCAATAGAGATTCCCAGTGCCTTGAACTGGTGCACTAAGGCAGCGACGGCAACAAGAGTAGGACAGCTAGTATCAGAAGGAACACTGTGGAGCTCTGGACAGAGGCTGTTCTTCACTGGGACAGCCGGTTTGTTACCTAAAGAACTGTATACCGTGTACCGCACTGAAACTACAGTAAAGACCCGTTACAGAGGAGCATCGTGTCAGTCCCTTTTCTTCCAGAACTGTTACTAACCCATGCATTATTATCCCTAAAAACTAACTGAGCTGCCATATTCCACTCAGTGCAGCTCCTGGCCCCGGGGACTACTGCTCATCCTGTGGGGAGCATCCCATCTAGCTGCCGCACATCCCCCGGAGACCCAAGCAGCGCCGGTGCCATCACCGGACTCCCACAGGTGGCGTCACGACAATCAAGACTTAATCCCAATCCCTTATCCCCTTTTCATTTGACCACCGGGCCCCACAGCCTCAGGGATGGAACCGTGACAAGTGAAGCATTGTCTGAGACCCTAGAACTCGGCAACAGTGAGTTAAATTCTGGCGTTCACGAACAGGATACGAACAGGCAAGTTTCCAACGGGTATTGTGTGTCTTACAGAACTTTTATCGGCCAAAAAGAACTTTTCCCGCCCTTTCTACTGAGCCAAAATGGCGGATCCCGCCAAGTGAAAGACGATGTGCTGGCCCAGGGGCGTGCCTCCGCCCCTCATCGTGGGAGGGCCATGGCAGAGGCGCCAAAATCCTTGTCCGCCCCGATTGCTGGAAACAACCAAGGGGGCAGGCCAAAGACTTCAGCCCACCCATGGACTACAAAACAAAAAGAAAACAGGTGTGGCGGGGTCTTCGCAGCAAGCTCCACTTCGGGAACGAGTACCAGTTTCAACGGGTGTGTTCCTGCAAGAAGCAAAATGGCAACCCTAAGGCTCCGTGAGCTAATGAGAGAGGTAGAGGAGGAAACTCGAGCCACCAGTGGCAACCCCGGACCGGGTCCCGTTCTCACTATTGACGGGGACCCCGAGTTTTGGGAGACTGCGCTCCAAGATCTGCGGGTGAGGCTGATGGAGGCCACGGACTGAACCATTAGGAGCTGGAGCGCAAGCCTGGCCAGCTGACTACACCGAGCGGTGCACCAGAGACTGACCACCTGCCCTATCCCGGAACCGGAGACCGAGCCAGAGCAAACTGAGGTCTACCCGGTTACCGAAGGAGATTCACCATCACCAATGGGTGCAGAAAGGACAGAAGAAGAAGAGGCAGGCAGCCCAGAAGCCCTGCAGGATGAGACAGAGGAAAGAGAGGAGGACCTCGCGGTTGCAGTACCTGACCAACCGGATGACCCCGACCGAGAGCCCCAACCTACCGAGGAGCCGGATGATGTCATCGAAGCCGAGGAGGAAGACGATGACAGTCCCAGCGAACCTGAGGACTCATTACACACCAGTTCCGAGGAGGAAGGCGAGGCGGAAGTTCCCGCCTAGCAGCCACAAGCAGCTCGGGTTGAATCGTCTGGCGCCGCCACGGCCTCTGCATCCGACCATAACGTCCATACACCGTTGCAGAGCTACCGCCAGACCCAAGCTCGAAACAGCACCGTGAATCGGTGGGACTACGTCCACACTGTCCACCGGTCCGATGATGCCACACGCCAACGCCGCAGAGCCAAGTGGTGGGCCCAAGAGCAGGCAACTCTGCGGGCTCGCTCTGAAGCTCGTCACCAGCCGCCATTACCGGATGAACTCCGCAAACAAGGTACTGTTATCACCTTTAACCTGGACAACGGGTGGGGTTTTGCCCGGGAGGAGGGGGTATATGAGGAGATCTTTGTATCCCTAAGGGACACCCCGATCGAGACCTGTACCGGGGAGAAGCCATCTCATACGAACGCCATGCTGGCTACAGGGGATGGTATGCTCTCCGGGTCCGTAAATGCGAACTTCATCCTTAAAAAATAACTTTACTTCTTCATAACTTTGTTTTGAAAACTTTGAAGAATATTTTTCATGAATACGTTTCCGTTAAATTGTGTGCAAGTAAAGCGGCCCGGAGGTAAACCTGGACCTTGTTAAAAGACGGTGACACTGTCCGCTGGGTCCGCAATAGTTAATCGGTTCCGTTTAATAAAAGTTTGAAACGTTCTAAGATAATGTGCCTCCCGGACAGGAGGAAAATTAAGCCAGCTTGAATGTTATTAATAAAAGTGTTTATTTTCCTTTAAGTTTGCAAAAATACAAAAATAATTTCACAGTACTGTTTGGGTTCCGTGACACTTGGGGACAAGTGTAACTTCCCAAGGGGGAGTGTGGCGCCCCCCAACGAGTGCGTCACAGGAAGGTATTGCATCCCTGACTGAAGATGTAATATCTTCCGTCTCAGTGATGAAGTAGTTAAATCCAGAGCTCCGTGTACCACATGCACCACTCAGAGGTAGAGGGCCAATCAGGTCCTGGTGGGAGGAGTGTAAGGTGTAGTGTGGGGAAAGTTAGGAGGAGAAGCAGAGTTGGAGTCATGTTCAGGAAGCAGGAGGAAAAGGAGCAGGAGTCTGCACAGTGCCGTGCAGCCCTGAAAAGGCAACCTAGCAGGGAGGGCACCAACAAGCAGTGACCCAGAAAAGAAAGCGGGCAAATAGCAACTAAGCAATGGGTCCAAAGACACCCATGCCCCAGTCCTACCGGACACCGGTTCCGAGGCAGTCAGTCGTCTACCGCTGTCCTGCAAAACCGGAGTGACAGAGTAGCTTTTTAGGAGCGCCTCACTACAGCCGCTAACCCAGCAGTCTTACCAGCAGGGTACCCACCATTGGGACTCTGGACCCTTTACAGCCCAGGTTGGAAACCCGGCTAAGGTAATCCAATAGAGATTCCCAGTGCCTTGAACTGGTGCACTAAGGCAGCGACGGCAACAAGAATAGGACAGCTAGTATCAGAAGGAACACTGTGGAGCTCTGGACAGAGGCTGTTCATCACTGGGACCCGGTCTGTTACCTAAAGGACTGTATACCGTGTACCGCACCGAAACTACAGTAAAGACCCGTTACAGAGGAGCATCGTGTCAGTCCCTTTTCTTCCAGAACTGTTACTAACCCATGCATTATCCCTAAAAACTAACTGAGCTGCCATATTCCACTCAGTGCAGCTCCTGGCCCCGGGGACTACTGCTCATCCTGTGGGGAGCATCCCATCTAGCTGCCGCACATCCCCCGGAGGCCCAAGCAGCACCGGTGCCATCACCGGACTCCCACAGGTGGCGTCACGACAATCAAGACTTAATCCCAATCCCTTATCCCCTTTTCATTTGACCACCGGGCCCCACAGCCTCAGGGGCGGAACCGTGACAAGTGAAGCATCGCCTGAGACCTGAGAACTCGGCAACGGTGAGTCACATCCAGGCTTATTGCCCCATCTGAAGTATCTGTTACGTTGATGGGCTAGTTGATTATGTGCTTGTTCGTGCAGTAAGTTGTCTGTGGTCTGCTTGGTGATCAGATAAGCCTCTCTGTTTAAAGGGGTATTATACCGCTGAAAATCCTTGTACGTTTGGGAGAGCTGGTCAAGGAGAGGTCTTAGGGAAGATAATAACTTCTTTATTTTCTGTGAAACATAAGAAATAATGTATCCTCTGACCACCGTTTTTGCGGTGGCCCATAATAAGTTATGTTCTTCTAGGTGTTCCAAATTTTCCTCCACCAAAGTTTCCCACCACCCCATCAAATTACTCTTAAATTCATCCAACGTATAAAGATAGGAAGGGAAGCGGCAACGACTTGAGACCACTTTACGTGTGGGGAGGTCAAGGACCATGATTGGGAGAATTTCAACTGTTTTAAAGATGAGAAAATAGGTGCAGAAATCAGCCAGTAATCGATGCGAATATGAACATCACTGACCCTGGAATAGAACGTACATTCTCTATCGGTAGGATGACAACATCTCCAGGCATCGACTAGGTCAAGCCCATCTATTAAAGTGAAAACCACCCCCGTCTGTGAGTTAGATGCAGGTAGTGGAGTAGACCTATCCAGAAAAGCATTGTGGAGGGCATTTAGGTCACCTCCTAATAAAATGTTAGTAGGGTGCCATCTATGGATGACCTCCAAAAATTTGCTGAAAAAGGAAGGCCAGCTGTGTTAGGTGCATAAACATTGATCAAACAATATTCTCTCGGCGCGAGAACTTTTATGAGCAAGTAACGTCCTGCTTTGTCTCTTACCACTTGAATAATACTCGAGATCTTTATGGAACAGGACAGCTACCCCCTGCTGCTTTGAGAAGGAGGCCTCAACACATTTCGGATAGTGTTTGTTACGAAGCGCAGGATGTCTTCCACGGATCCAATGTGTTTCCTGTAAAAATACAATATGTGAACGGATACGAGTAACATGGTCTAGTACCTTTCTACGTTTCATCGGCATGTTAATACCAGCCACGTTCCAGGATAGAACTTTAAGAGTATCAATATGAAGATGAGGAGCTAAATTATCAGAAGTAGCCATATTCACCTTTACCACACTTGGGCCACAGGTGGATAATATCGATATTAAGACGGTTGCACCGAAGTCTGTCCCAGCAAGCAGACCCCTAAGCCTGATAGAATAGAACCAAGCTAAGACCATGCCCAGGGAAGAGAAGCCCACGCCCCCAACCCCCAACATGCCCAACAAGAATAAGCAAATCACAATGTGAAACATCACAAAATAGAATCTCGATGGAGAACATCTCCCAAGAATAAATGATGAAGATTACGGGCAAGCAATGTGTACTAAATTTAAACAAAGACAATAGCTATATATACAGTGCATTGTATATTGGCCCCCTTGAACTTTTCAACCTTTTGCCACATTTCAGGCTTCAAACATAAAGATATAAATTCTTATTTTTTTGTGAAGAATCAACAACAACAAGTGGGACACAATCGTGAAGTGGAACGAAATTTTTAGGATATTTTAAAGTTTTTTAACAGATAATAAACTGAAAAGTGGGGCGTGCAATATAATTCGGCCTCTTTATTTTCAGTGCAGCAAACTCACTCCAGAGGTTCAGTGAGGATCTCTGAATGATCCAATGTTGTCCTAAATGACTGGTAATGATAAATAGAATCCACCTGTGTGTAATCAAGGCTTCATAAAAATGCACCTGCTCTGTGATAGTCTCATGGTGGGTTTACACGTCCCGATATCGAGGCGATATCGGAGGCAACGGCGCGGGAGCACGCATTTTTTCAGCCATTTTCCCGATATCGCATCGGCGGTTTACACGATGCGATATCGGGAAACAATGTCCCTCCGATGTGTACGCCCACCAACCCAGTAACGACCATTTAACATGGGAGTTAATGGGTAGCGTCGGCGTACAGATCGGAGTTGGGCTGTCACACGCTGCGATGCTGCTACAACGGCCATGCGATATCGGGGAGTTGAATAGCTTGGCTATTCAACCCCGATATCGTTTTGGCATCGTTCCAGCATCGCGTTGTACGCTCAAACCGTACAACGCGCAAACGATATCGGGTCCAACTCGCGACCCACGTGACTTTTTGTCGGAGTTGGGTCGAGTTGGACGCCGATATCGCGGCGTGTAAACCGCCATAAGGGTTCTGTTTCAAGTGCAGAGACCAAGGAACACACCAGGCAGGTCTGAGATACTGTTGTGGCAAAGTTTAAAGCTGGATTTGGATACAAAAAGATTTCCTAAGTTTTAAACATCTCAAGGAGCACTGTGCAAACGATCATATTGAAATGGAAGGAGTATCAGACCACTGCAAATCTACCAAGACCCGGCCGTACCTCTAAACTTTCATCTTGAACAAGGAGAAGACTGATCAGAGATGCAGCCAAAAGGCTCATGATCACTCTGGATGAACAGTAGAGATCTACAGCTGAGGTGGGAGAGTCTGTCCGTAGGACAACAATCAGTCGTACACTGCACAAATCTGGCCTTTATGGAAGAGTGGCAAAAAGAAAGCCATTTCTCAAAGATATCCATAAAAAGTCTCATTTGAAGTTTGCCAGAAGCCACCTGGGAGACACACCAAACATGTGGAATACGGTGCTCTGGTGCAACCAGAGATCTGTTCAGAAGTTGGACACAGAAGTTGGTGTGTGTAAAGTGGCCCTTACACGTGCATTGATTATCCAACTGTTGGATTTTTATGCATCTTTAATCCCACAGAAAGACTTTTTGTTCATGAAAACTGTAGTTCTGGAACATTTATGTTTGCAAGTCAAATATCCTAAACAATCTTGGGAACTACATGGTGTTTTGAGTTGTAAAATCAGATTAGTTTACAGATAAATAAAAAAATGATCTGCTTGTTATTAGCATGGTAGGATTTAAATCAAAACTTGTTCTTACCATTCAAGAAGTTAAGCTGGTTATCTAGGATTTTGTTAATTTCAAGAATCCACAGTTGTTTTAAAGCAGGGGTTGTAGAGATTAAAATATATCTTTCAGTAGACTCTCCAGATTTTGACAACAATGCAAACTTGCATGGATCACTATCAATGCATTCCTCCATGGTAAGGCAGTTCACCTGAAAGAACACATTTGAGCAAAAGTTTTCATTCATTAATGTGTGTCTTCAATATGGTTAACTCTATTAAAGTCTTAATGTGCAGCATTCTAGAATGCTGTATGTATGTCATCAATCTGCTTTGCAAGCCAAGAAAAATAGTTTTTATTATATGGCGTCTTCCCACTTTTTGCAATCACTGCCCTCTTTACCTGCATTGTGTGGATGACGCATCCAATATCATTTACACATTGTCCATCATGCTACTGCTGAGCACAGGTCTGAGAGTTGCGCAAAGAGCACATGTGTACTACAATACTTTGTGACAGGACTTGTGTGGACTGCATTGATAGAATGGTATTTTTTTTTTATAAGCACAGTAGTGCTCAAAATAATAGCAGTCCAATATGACCAACCCGATTATTCACTGTTTTTGGTATAAATTATATTACCACATATCAAACAATATAGAAATAAAGGATCCGGCACCAGACAGAACTTCTTCTAGAAGAAGGAAACTGAGGAACTATCAATAAGGCTAGATAGGAGGACATTTGACAGCAGCAGCTGTTTAGCATGGGGCTATAAAAACCCCCTCTGCAACTGTGATTGTAATATCCCTGAGGAAGGCGCCGGGTGTGGCACTGAAACGCGTAGGAGAGAGGAGGAATAAAGGATGAAAACATATTTGGCTCTTTGGTGAGTTTATCCAATACTACAGCAGCGCAGACCGTGGCACACCAGTACTCCCATCATATATGGCATCATGTCCTATTTGTAATAAAGACTATGTGGGATGTACTACTAGGTCTTTAAAAATACGCCTGGGAGAGCATATTACCGCGTCCAATCCAAACACCAGAGCCTCCACTAGAAATCTATCTGGGCTGTCCAGACACTTTAAAGATGTACACAATGGAGATATGTCCAGCCTGTGTGTTATGGGTATCGATAGAATCAATAAAAACAAAAGAAGAGGGGATTAGGAGCGACAAGTTAGATGTAAAGAATTTTTCTGGATAATGACTGTGAACGTGAGAGTTCCCAATGGACTCAACTACAAAACCGATGCAACTTATTTTTATTGGTATCATATGATATGGAATAATGCAATATATGTAAATGTTACTATAATAAGTTACATTGGTTACTAATATAGGTTGGTTTGCTATATCATACTTGCAGGTTTGCTCCAAAAACCTGCATATCATGAGTTAATTAACTTCTTTAGTACTTAATTAGGACAGCTGTGTCTGAGGGGCAGGTGTTATTTGTATATAAGGATTGTTTGCATTCATTTTGGTTATGCTGTAGATAAAGAACTGTCGTTTGAAACGCATCCAGCCTACCTTGGGACTGGGTTCCCATATTTACATGCAACATTAATTTTATGCCTTGATGACATAGTTTAAAAAAGAAGCAACTTTTATATGGAGTTCTGTCTGGTTCCCGATCCTTTACTTCTACATTGTGGACTTCTACAGACAGTCAATCCAGGCACCACCGGTCCATCGGAATTGGGTGAGCACATACCTCTATTCCCCTTTTCCTGCTAAAAACGTATCAAACAATATATCAGTTGGTGCAGTAGATTCTTAGAAAGCCAACAGACTCAGCATTTATGGTCTGCATATTTTTGAGTCTGTGTATTTGAATAATTATTTGAAAGGGTGTGTTCAAAATAAAAGCAGTGTGGAGTTCTTCCTGCAATCATTTAGTCAATCATACTGCAAAGAAACAGGTGTGAATCAGATGGCGCTTATTTAAGGGTGAGGCCAGCACATGTTGTACATGCATTTCTCCTTGAAAGTGTGAGAAATATGGGTCGTTTAAGACATTGTTCAGAAGAATAGCGTACTTTTTTTTTTTTTTAACAAAATTGGACACTTGTCATCTGCACTCAACTTCATTTGGCAAAAAACTCCTGGGTTTCGAAACACTCCTTATACAAGGAACAGTTGGGTTCTTCTCTGGGTTGTACTAATTGATACCGATTTTCCATTTAGGAGTACATTTGGTGCATCCCCTCCTATCCAAGAGCTCTTTACGGGTCTGAAACATCTTATGCATAAGGTGGAGTGAGGCAGCCACTAGAGCGGGCTCTAAACTTGTGGGACTCAAGGTGGACCAGCATGTTTCCCTCCCAAGAAAGTGTTTCAAAACTGGCTGCCCTATCTCTTGCACCCCTTCCACTGCCCAGCCTCTAAGATGTTGAAGCTGGGAGGCCAGGAAATAACTCCAAGTATTAGCAATGCCAGAGCGCCGAGATTTTTTAGCAGCTGTAATTTTTCCAATTTTATTCTTGGTATTCCCTTTTTGAACACTATATCTCGGAAAACATTGTGCATTCTTTGAAACCAGTATTTGGGGATCTAGATTGGGAATTATCCAGCACATATAAAATAAGGCACATTTTAATGAGATTTGTTCTCCTCAGGGCTGAAAGGGGAAGCTTCCCCCAAGCCTCCATTTTATTTCTCATTTTGACCAGCATGGGATTTAAATTTAGCAGTATATAGTCCTTTGCCCTGGCAGAGAAATTGATACCAAAATATTTACATTTGTGCACCACAGGTACCCTATGAAAGGTGGATAGAGCTATCACAACTCCCTCTATGAAAAAGGAGTAATGTAGATTTTGCCCAATTGATTCTAAGACCATAAAAAATACAAAACTCATCAATTACAGCTTTTAAGTGTGGGAAGGATTTCTTTAAACTACTGACAAAAAACAGCAGATCATCTGCATACAGTGCTACTCTTTCCTCTATGCACCCATATTGGAATCCCTCTATGTGTGGGTGAGTTCTCACCAAAAGGGCTAGTGGTTCTATTGCAAGTGCAAACGGAATGGGTGACAGCGGACTTCCCTGTCTAGTGCTCCTAAACAGGTCCAAACTATCTGTTATGTCCCCATGGGCCCTAATCCTTGCTGTGGGAGCCCTATAAGGAAATTGAACCTATAATGATAATAATAAATGTTATTTAAATAAATAATTTTATTTACATATTCCACAGCACTTTACAATTCAGAGGGTATACAATACAACATAATACAATAATATAGCATAAAATACAATAAAACAGTACAAATATAATACAATACAAGCCATATGAGACAAAAAATAGATAAATACATCACTAAGCCTGTTAGGAGTGAGGTCCCTGCTCGCAAGCTTACAATCTATGAGGAAGTAGGGGAGACACCAAAGGTAATAGTAACAAATGCTGTCATATATGGTCCAGCTATCAATATAATAAATAGGGGATTCACATAATGCTGCATGAACCGTTCACCAGCCAGGATCTGTACAACAGATAAAGTATTTTTAGGGAGTGTCTGAAGCTATGCAAGTTGTGTATAGTCCTGATTTCTTGGGGTAGAGCATTCCAGAGAACTGGTGCAGCTCGGGAGAAGTCTTGGAGCCAGGAGTGGGAGGATCGGATTAGTGAATATGTTAGTCGAAGGTCATTTGTAGAATGTAGAGAACAGGTGGGGTGATAGAAAGAGATGAGAGAGGAGATGTAGGGAGGTGCTGCACTGTGAAGAGCTTTGTGGGTGAGAACAAGCAGTTTGAAAGGGACCCTGTAGTGTATAGGCAGCTAGTGCAATGACTGGCACAGAGCGGAGGCATCTGAATAACAATTAGCCAGATGGGTGATCCTGGCTGCTGCATTAAGGATGGACTAGAGAGGGGAATGTTTAGAGAGGGGAGGCCGATTAGTAGAGAATTGCAATAGTCATGGCGGGAATGGATCAGGGCCACAGTAAGACTTGTATCCATGGTGAGAAAGGGGCGAATTCTAGAGATGTTCTTCAGGTGCAAGCGACAAGAGTGGACAAGAGATTGTGTATAGGAGGTGAAGGAGAGATCAGTGTCAAACATAACACCTAGACAGCGAGCCTGCTGCCTAGGCATTATCGTGGTGCCACACAGAGAGAGAGAGATGTCAGATTTAAGGATATTATTGAAGGGCGGGAGCAGAAGTAGTTCAGTTTTGGAAAGGTTAAGTTTCAAATAGAGTGCAGACATGATGTTGGAAACTGCGGTTAGACAGTCATTGGCATTCTTTAATACCTTCAGGGGCTGAAGTGTATAGTTGTGTGTCATCAGCATAAAGATGGTACTGGAAGCCAAATCTGCTGATGGTGTGTCCAATCAGGGCCATGTAGAGAGAGAAGGGAAGAGGGCCAAGGACTGAGCCCTGAGGGACCCCAAAAGTGAGAGGAAGAGGGGAGGAAGTGGAGCCAGCGAACGTTACACTGAAAGAGCGGTCAGAAAGATAGGAAGAGAACCAGGAGAGAGCAGTGTCCTTTATGCCGATGGAGTGCAGCATAGAGAGTAGGACATGGTGGTCAACAGTGTCAAAAGCTGCAGAGAGGTCAAGAAGAATAAGCAGAGAGTGGTCACCATTACGTTTTGCTGTCAGAAGGTCATTGGTCACTTTGATGATGGCGGTTTCTGTAGAGTGAAGGGGCGGAACCCAGACTGTAATGGATCTAAAAGCGGAGAGGTAGCGGGCGAGGCGGGTGTAGACCAGGCGCTCTAAGAGTTTAGATGTGAAGGGGAGATTGGAGACAGGTCTGTAGTTATTTGTGCAGCATGGGTCAAGATAGGATTTCTTTAATAATGGAGTAATGATAGAGTGTTTGAAGGAGGAGGGGAAGATGCCAGAAGAGCGGGAGAGGTTGAAGATTTTGGTTAGGTAAGTGGTGACGACCGGAGAGAGAGACTGGAGTAGGTGTGAGGGAATGGGGTCAGCGGTGCATGTTGTAAGACGAGAGGAAGAGAGGAGCCTGGAGACTTCTTCTTCTGTGACTGGGTCAAATAGGGAGAGTGAGTCAGAGGAGATGTGAGGGATATTGGGAGTAGCAGCGCTTGGAGGCTGGGAGCTGATTTCCTGGCGGATGTTGTGTATTTTCTCCACAAAGTAAGAAGCCAGATCATCAGCATAGAGGGGGCCTGCACTTTAGGACTGAGGAGAGAGTGAAAGGTGTCAAATAGTTTTTTTTGATTGTTGGATAGTGAGGAGACCAGGGTGGTGAAGTAGATCTGTTTGGCAAGGTGAAGGGCAGACTTGTAGGTTCTTAGCATGAATTTATAACGGATAAAGTTTTCTTGGGTGAGCGAGTTTTCCTCCATAGGCGTCCGGCACTCCTAGAGCAGCAATGGAGGAATCGAGTTTGCGATGTGAGCCAAAGCTGTTTTATTCTATGTTGGGCGGTTCTGAGGGCGAGGGGTGCGACTTGGTCAAGAGTGCTTCTGAGAGTGTCATTGCAATGATTTACTGCCAGATCGGGACAGGTGAATGAAGAGATTGGATACAGTGATGAGTGTAGAGTTTGTGAATGTATGAATGTTAATGGCCTGTAGATTTCTGGATGTATGATATTTAGGGGTTCGCTGGGGTGGGCGAGGCGTAGTGAGCATGAAGGAGAGAATGTTATGGTCAGAGAGAGGAAGAGGTGAATTATCTATGGAGGAGGTTGAGCAGAGCCGGACAAAGACCAGATCAATGGTATTACCGTCTTTGTGTGTCTCCTAGGTTGAGAGCTGTGAGAGGCCAAGAGAGGTGGTTAGAGATAGGAGCTGGGATGCAGATGAGGAGATGAGGCTGTTTATGGGAATGTTAAAGTCTCCCAGAATAAGGGTTGGTAATTCTGAGGACATGAAGTGCGGCAGCCACGCAGAGAACTGATCGAGGAATTGGGTGGGTGACCATGGGGTCCAATACGGTGACCTATACGTTGAACCCAATTAATGAAGTTGAACACAATTAATGAAATTTGGGTCTAAACTCCATTTTTACCAATATTGTCAAAAAGTACCTCCATTCCACACAGTTAAATGCCTTAGTGCAGTGATGGGCAACCTTTTGAGCTTGGTGTGTCAAAATTCGCCAAAAAACCGCGCATAAATCGGGAGGTGTGTCACCTTGAGAAAAAAACCCCTAATTTTACGATATTTATAGTTTAAATAACAAATATCTATTATATAATCGCGAATCGGAAAAGCGCCCCTCCGCACGCTACTTCCGGCGTGGTCATGTAGATACGAATTTAACATTGGGCGCGAAGCGCCCAATGCTGCGCGAGCAATGGCCGCGAGGCCATTGCGAGTCGCTGGCCGAAAATTGAACCAGAGGCTCGGCCACAACCTTAGCGATTTACCGCTCAGGTAGCGCGAGCAATGGCCGCGAGGCCATTGCGAGTCGCTGCCTGAGCCGCAACTCGCTCCCCGGGGACCATGGAGCGGAGGCGGCACAGCCGCCTCCACTCCCCGCTACCCACAATTCGCCCGCCCCCATGTCCGCACAGCCCCCCCCCATGTCCGCACAGCCCCCCCATGTCCGCACAGCCCCCCCCATGTACGCACAGCCCCCCCCATGTCCGCACAGCCCCCCCCATGTCCGCACAGCCCCCCCCATGTCCGCACAGCCCCCCCCATGTCCGCACAGCCCCCCCATCTCCGCACAGCCCCCATCTCCGCACAGCCCCCCCCATCTCCGCACAGCCACCCCATGTCCACACAGCCACCCCCATGTCCGCACAGCCACCCACATGTCGTCCACACAGCCCCCCATGTCCGCACAGCCACCCCATGTCCGCACACCCACCCCGCAATGTCCGCACAGCCACCCCGCACCTAAGCTCCTACCCCCTAACTCCGCCGCCCCTAAGTCCCTACCCTCTAAGCCCCGCCGCATCCTAAGCCCCGACCCGCCGCACCTAAGCCCCTACCCCCTAAGCACCGCCGCACCTAAGCCCTTACACCCTAAGCCCCGCCGCACCTAATCCCCTACCCCCTAAGCCCCGCCGCACCCAAAAGCCCCGCGGCACCTAAGCCCCTACCCCCTAAGCCCCGCCGCACCTAACCCCCTACCCCCTAAGCCCCGCCGCACCTAAGCCCCTACCCCCTAAGCCCCGCCGCACCTAAAAGCCCCGCCGCACCTAAGCCCCTACCCTCTAAGCCCCGCTGCACCTAAGCCCCTACCCCCTAAGACCCGCTGCACCTAAGCCCCGACCCGCCGCACCTAATCCCCTACCCCCTAAGCCGCGCCGCACCTAAAAGCCCCGCCGCACCTAAGCCCCGACCCGCCGCACCTAAGCCCCTACCCCCTAAGCCCCGCCGCACCTAAAAGCCCCGCCGCACCTAAGCCCCTACCCCCTAAGCCCCGCCGCCTCCTAAGCTCCCGCCGCTTTCCCCCGCCGCTTTCCCCCGCCGCTGTCGCTAACACCTAAAGCCCTACACCCGAAGCCCCCACCGTCCCCTAACCTAACGTCCCCGTCAATTACTTACATGCCTTCTTAGTCATCTGATCGTCCGTCCGATCCACAAGTCCTCCGTCCGGCCAGGCGTCCTCTTCCTCCGGCCCCGGAGGTCTTCTCTCTTCTTTCCGCCATCTCCGCCTCTTCGTCCGGCCCCGGGGATCTTCTGTCTTCTTTCCGCCAACTTCCAGCTCCGACGTCCTCTTCACTTATTATTAAGATAGAATGGACGACAAATCCACCATTCTACCTCAATGAGATGTGAGGGGCTCTTCTGATTGGTCGCTGTCTACTGCCCTCAGCCAATCAGAAGAGCCCCTCAATCCCCATTGAAATACATTAGCGGTGTGTCGGCGATTTTATGGCCGCCCCCCTGGTTCTATTTGTCGGCCCTAAAATCGCGGACACACCGCTAATGCATGTCAGTGAGCTCGAATTCTGATTGGTCGGCGTCAGCAGAGAGCGACCAATCAGAAATCGGGCTGACTGCCCATAGACATGCATTAGCGGTGTGTCCGCGATTTTAGGGCCGACAAATAGAACCTGGTGGCCGGCCATAAAATCGCCGACACACCGCTAATGTATGTCAATGGGAAATGAAGGGCTCTTCTGATTGGCTGAGGGCAGTAGACACCGACCAATCAGAAGAGCGCCTCAACAAATAAATTTAATAATAAAAAAAATAATTAAAAAATAATAAAAAAATAAATCAAAAATTATAAATAATTACATTAAAAATAATAATAAAAAAAATAAATACATGCTAATAAGATGAGTCCTTTCAGCGGACCTGAAAGAGAACTGGCTATCCGCCTCAGGCTCACTTTAAATAAATAATAAATGTAATAATAAAAAAAAATAATTAAAAAATAATAAAAAAATAAAAAGTAATAAATAATTCAATAAAAATAATAATAAAAAAATTAAATATACGCTAATAATATCAGCCCTTTCAGCGGACCTGAACGAGAACTGTGTCTCAGCCTCAGGCTCACTTAAAATAAATAATAAATTTAATAATAAAAAAAATAATTAAAAAATAATTAAAAAATAATAAAAAAATAAATAAAAAATAATAAATAATTCAATAAAAATAATAATAAAAAAATTAAATATATGCTAATAATATCAGCCCTTTCAGCGGACCTGAACGAGAACTGGGTATCAGCCTCAGGCTTACTTTAAATAAATAATAAATTTAATAATAAAAAAAATAATTAAAAAATAATTAAAAAATAATACAAAAATAAATAAAAAATAATAAATAATTCAATAAAAATAATAATAAAAAATTAAATATATGCTAATAATATCAGCCCTTTCAGCGGACCTGAACGAGAACTGGGTCTCAGCCTCAGGCTCACTTTAAATAAATAATAAATTTAATAATAAAAAAAATAATTAAAAAATAATAAAAAAATAAATAAAAAATAATAAATAATTCAATAAAAATAATAATAAAAAAATTAAATATATGCTAATAATATCAGCCCTTTCAGCGGACCTGAACGAGAACTGGGTCTCAGCCTCAGGCTCACTTTAAATAAATAATAAATTTAATAATAAAAAAAATAATTAAAAAATAATTAAAAAATAAATAAAAAATAATAAATAATTCAATAAAAATAATAATAAAAAAATTAAATATATGCTAATAATATCAGCCCTTTCAGTGGACCTGAACGAGAACTGGGTCTCAGCCTCAGGCTCACTTTAAATAAATAATACATTTAATAATAAAAAAAAAAATTAAAAAATAATTAAAAAATAATACAAAAATAAATAAAAAATAATAAATAATTCAATAAAAATAATAATAAAAAAATTAAATATATGCTAATAATATCAGCCCTTTCAGCGGACCTGAACGAGAACTGGGTCTCAGCCTCAGGCTCACTTTAAATAAATAATAAATTTAATAATAAAAAAAATAATTAAAAAATAATTAAAAAATAATAAAAAAATAAATAAAAAATAATAAATAATTCAATAAAAATAATAATAAAAAAATTAAATATATGCTAATAATATCAGCCCTTTCAGCGGACCTGAACGAGAACTGGGTCTCAGCCTCAGGCTCACTTTAAATAAATAATAAATTTAATAATAAAAAAAATAATTTAAAAATAATTAAAAAATAAATAACAAATAATAAATAATTCAATAAAAATAATAATAAAAAAATTAAATATATGCTAATAATATCAGCCCTTTCAGCGGACCTGAACGAGAACTGGGTCTCAGCCTCAGGCTCACTTTAAATAAATAATAAATTTAATAATAAAAAAAAATAATTAAATAATATTTAAAAAATAACAAAAAAATAATAAAAAAATAAATAAAAATAATAATAAAAAAAAAAAAAAACATGCTAATAATATCACCCCTTTCAGCGGACCTGAAGGAGAACTGTGTCTCAGCCTCAGGCTCACTTAAAATAACTAATAAATTTAATAATAAAAAAAATAATTAAATAATATTTAAAAAATAATAAAAAAATAATTAAAAAATAATAATAATAATAAAAAAAAAATTATACATAATAACATAAAAAATAAGAATAATAAAAAAAAAAATGCTAATAATAATGATATTACTGCTAATAATAATGCTATTAATGCTAATAATTATGGTATTAATGGTAATAATAATGCTATTAATGCAAATAATATTGCTATTAATTCTATTATTAATGCTATTAATGCTAATAATTATGCTATTAATGCTCATAATTATGCTATTAATGGTAATAATAATGCTAATAATGCAAATAATATTGCTATTAATTCTATTATTAATGCTATTAATGCTAATAATTATGCTATTAATGCTAATATTTATGCTATTAATGCTAATAATTATGGTATTAATGGTAATAATAGTGCTATTAATGCAAATAATATTGCTATTAATTCTATTAATTAATGCTATTAATGCTAATAATTATGCTATTAATGCTAATAATTATGCTATTAATGGTAATAATAATGCTATTAATGCAAATAATATTGCTATTAATTCTATTATTAATGCTAATAATGCTAATAATAATGCTATTAATGCTAATAATTATGCTATTAATGGTAATATTAATGCTATTAATGCAAATAATATTGCTATTAATGCTATTATTAATGCTATTAATGCTAATAATTATGCTATTAATGCTAATAATTATGCTATTAATGGTAATAATAATGCTATTAATGCAAATAATATTGCTATTAATGCTATCATTAATGCTAATAATTATGCTATTAATGCTAATAATTATGCTATTAATGGTAATAATAATGCTATTAATGCAAATAATGTTGCTATTAATGCTATTATTAATGCTGTTAATGCTAATAATTATGCTATTAATGCTAATAATTATGCTATTAATGGTAATAATAATGCTATTAATGCAAATAATATTGCTATTAATGCTATTATTAATGCTATTAATGCTAATAATTATGCTATTAATGCTAATAATTATGCTATTAATGGTAATAATAATGCTATTAATGCAAATAATATTGCTATTAATGCTATTATTAATGCTATTAATGCTATTATGCTATTAATGCTAATATTAATGCTAATTATGCTAATAATAATCATATTAACGCTATTAATAATGCTATTAAGGCTAATAATCATGCTATTTATGCTATTCAAAATGCTATTAATGCTAATAATATTGCTATTAATGCTCTTTATGCTAATAGTAATGCTATTAATGTAATTATTTATGCTATTATTTATGCTATTAATGCTATTAATAATGCTATTAATAATGTTATTCATGCTATTAATAATACTATTAATGCTATTAATGCTAATATTAATGCTATTAATTGTATTATTAATGCTATTAATGCTATTAATAATGCTATTAATGCTAATAATAATGCTATTACTGCTAATAATAATGCTATTAATGCTAATAATTATGCTATTAATGCTACTATTAATGCTAATAATGCTAATAATAATCATATTAACGCTATTAATAATGCTATTAAGGCTAATAATCATGCTATTTATGCTATTCAAAATGCTATTAATGCTAATAATATTGCTATTAATGCTCTTTATGCTAATAGTAATGCTATTAATGCGATTAGTTATGCTATTAATTCTATTGTTTATGCTATTAATGCTATTAATAATGCTATTGCTATTCATGCTATTAATAATACTATTAATGCTATTAATGCTAATATTAATGCTATTAATTGTATTATTAATGCTAATAATAATGCTATTAATGCTAATATTAATGCTATTTATGCTATTCAAAATTCTATTAATGCTAATAATATTGCTATTAATGCTCTTTATGCTAATACTCATGCTATTAATGCGATTATTTATGCTATTAATTCTATTATTTAGGCTATTAATGCTATTAATAATGGTATTAATGTTATTAATAATGCTATTAATGCTATTCATGCTAATATTAATGCTATTAATTCTAATAATCATGCTATTAATCCTATTAATAATGCTATTAATGCTATTTTTAATTCTATTAATGCTATTAATAATTTTATTAATGCTAATAATGCTATTACTCCTCATAATAATGCTATTAATGCTATTATTAATGCTATTTATGGTAATAATGCTATTAATACTAATAACAATACTATTAATAGTACTATTATTGCTGTTAATAATGCTATTAATGCTAATAATAATGCTGTTAATGCTAATAATTATGCTATTAATGGTAATAATAATGCTATTAATGCAAATAATATTGCCACGTTCTAGAATCCCGATGCATTTGCATCGGGCTCACAGCTAGTGTTTAATATTTAACTTACCTGCTTAGTGACTTCTTTGTTAATCTGTCAGTTGGTTTCTTTTGTTGGTCTTGCTGTTATTTAACTTGTGTGGGTGCCATGAACTAAGTCAGATAAGTGAGGGGGAGGGGGAATTCTTCCAGTGATGGCGAACCTGTGGCATTCCAGCAACAGCTGGACTGCCACAGGTTCGCCATCACTGATTTAGTGACTTTTTTGTTGCTGAATTTCTGCTTACTACCGTTTCACTACATAGAACGCAAAATGATCTGCCATTTTTTTCTATAATGCCATACATCTCAGTCCATGTCTCTTGAAAGGGTCGGCTACTACCACTTCCTTTACTTAACCTTGTTTTTTTTGGCTTCTCCATCAGAGGGGCAGTGACAGAAGATTTATAGATAGCCCTGCAGGCAATTAGGGTTAACTGTCTTTTAGGAAAGGTCAGAAATAGGGATTAATAGGGTGCGCAACAATAATATAGTGGTGAAATGGAGTCTGTACTATGCTGCAAGATGGCGTTCCTTATGTAAATTAATGGCGGGAAACGGCACCCATAGCACAGGCTTCTTCCAGCCTCCCCCTCACTTATCTCAGTAATGGCCACATTCATGACACCCAGATTCTGCCCAGAACCTTTCACTGGAGGATGGTTGCTGTAGTAATCACTGGACCTCCAGACAGACCTCCAGACAGCGATCACAGGGCCTCAGATATGCGTCCCCCACAGCGTTCCGCTGCTCCCTGCTGCGCCAGCCAACCAGCAAGTTCCGCCTGCCCTACCGGAAGTCCCAAGACTAGACGCTCTGTGCCGGAGCTCTGCTGTTCTGGCCTACAGACCTCCAGCACATTTTTTTTTCCTCAGCTACTGCACCTGGCCTTGTAGTTAGTGATGGGCGAGTCCTAAATTACTCGGAATCGCTTGACTCTAGTCTAGCGAGTCCGAGCCCGGGACTCGCTACTCGTTGTCTAGCGAGTCCAATGTTAATGAATGGGGAAGCGAGTAATAGCAAGTAATGTGTGATTTACAAATCGCAGATGTCTCGGAAAGTGCTCGCATTGCCGTGTCGGAAGCCCCACTCACAACAGTTTTTTGCTGCCGTGTCTGTGGTTTTTATCCAAATAGCGAGTCTAGCGAGTGAGAAAAAGTAAACTCTGACAAAACTAGGATCGCAGAGTACCGAATCCTACTTGTAGTTTCTCCGGCGGCCGCGTGTCACTGAAAATGGCTACGCGTGTCAGTGCTGACACGCGTGTCATAGGTTCGCCATCACTGCCTTAGTGGCATCTAAAGAGATTACCGCCTTTTCTCCTGAGTTTGTCTGCGTGGCCTGTAAAATTGAGAAAGACCTTCCTAACTTTAATGGCCTTGGACTTCGAGGGCATGAATGCCAATTGGTCTGGGTGAACTAATGACTCTACTAAAGACTCTACTTAATCTGTTTGCTGGGACTTTGGCTACTATTTTGTTTTATAATTCTATATTTTAGAATGTTGAACAATAATAATATATCGAATAAGTATCATCATTTATAACAGCATTCTTATTTATATGGGAAAAAGGGGTAAAAAACAAAGAGTTAACAAGGTAAAATTGGGGGTATAACAGAGAAAGAGAGGGGGTGCAGGTTAGGTAGTAGAGAAGGTGTAGGAGCAGAGAAGAGTTCAGTCCTGAGGCAGTAAGCGGATGTAAAATGAGGCTAGGAGGTCGGGTGAGTGTCTCAGCCTGGGAACACAGAAATTCTGTTTGTGTATGAGACACGTGTGAGTCGAAGCTTTGCTTAGTGTTTATGTGGTTTGGCTAGAAGGGAGAAGCCCTCTAGTCTGCAGTTAGGATTTCATCCTGTTTAGTTAGCGCCAGACAGGCAACGATTAATTTTTGTTGCTGTTTTTTTTCTTTCTGTTTGTGCCTTCACCTAAATAAATCTGACCCAGCGTCAGTTGCACCAGATCTCAGCTGTTTGCATGAGTTGAATGCAGAAACGTTGTGCCCTTTGATCCCAGCAAAGGCAATCCCTGAGCGGGTTATCACATTTTGGTGGAGAATGCGGGCAGCATGTTAAAAGCATCAAAATGGATGATGTAAGCGCTGGTATGATCCACAGCCATGTAGCAAGAAGCTAATCGCTTAATGACGGCACAGCTGAAGGAACTGGTGGAAACGACAGCTAGAGACTGCTAACTTCTGCAGCAGGTGGAGGTTAATCCGGAGACCGACCAGAGGGTGATTTATGTGAGTCGGTACTGGCAGAAACTGACTACAGAGGATGATGTCGAAGCACACCTGCCCATGTTTGCACAGACAGCAGAGCGGGAAAAGTGGCCGAAGGCACGATGGGCTGGCTTGCTTGCTCCATTTCTAGCAGGACTTTGATAAACTAAAAGCCTAGATCATGGCCCCATTGGGAGTGACGTCGGCACCAGTCATATGATGCTGGCAAAAGCAGGAAGAAGTAGGAAGACCGGAGGACGCAGCGGTGACATAGCAACGGAGGGTAAGAATGAATGCTTTATTATTTTATGGTGTGCAGCTGCATGGGGGTATATACTGATGATAGGGGGACGAATATACATGGTGCAATGTAATATGCACTGCTCCCCCTGCCGCTGATGGACAGGGGGATGCACTGCATGGGGGCATATATTGATGATAGGGGGACGAATATACATGGTGCAATGTAATATGCACCGCTCCCCCTGTCGCTGATGGACAGGGTAATGCAGTGCATGTTGCATTGCACTAATGAGCGGGGTCACGTGACCTCTCCGCTTCTACTACAGCCTCCCCCCGCCTCCTCCAGTGCCCGATCACCGCCCCCCCACTCAGCCTGTACACTGTGACTCAAGTAAAAGCAGAGAGGGGCACTTTTCAGCACAAAAATTGTGTATACGATATATACATATATGTGTATTACCATACATATACTTGAAAAAAAAAATTCTGAATACCTTATATATTTTTTAGCTTATTTAGTCATTATTTTCTATTTTTTATTTATTTATAAATTCTATCATCCTTACGGTATACATTGATTAAATTTCATTTGCAATATCTTTTTAATGGTATAAGTAAAAATAAAGAGATTCATGTAATGTTATATGTGTTTGTTATAGATTGTTCATAGGATGTGATACCAAACAGAGTATATATGGATATAATTACTTTGAGAGTTCTTTAATTTACTTTGAGGGCTCTTTAATTTATTGAGGATAGATGTGGTTTCCCAATGGGTGGCTGGTGACAAGGATTCCAGTGGAGCATTAGTGGGAAAGGTTCGGTGGATAAGGAAAACCCGGTCTCATTAATGGTGCTGGCACAATAGTCACAATCTGGTCATAGATTGGAGGAGAGATTGAGGGGTAGTATTATGTATCTTTATTAAACCAGGCTTGGTGGGAAGGGCCTAATGCTCACGAAGGAGCATGAACCGCTCTGAAACTGGTCGGTTCTCCGCACCCTGTGACGTCACCGCTAAGCCCCACTCCTCTGTGCCACACCTGTTGCTGTGAAGGTCAAACGGCCGAGGCGTCCAGCACTGGTGCCACTCAAGACCAGGCACCTGCAACATTGGGTAGTGGAGGATCAACCTCCATTTACCAGCAGGTAGTTTAAGTCTTTTAAGCAACAATTGACCCTCAGTACATGGAGGAAAGGATAAGTGAACATCCCCTCAGTGTATCCCTTGTTCGGGTAAGGGGCTCTCCTGAGCCCATGTGTGTGGGTTTTATATGGCCATATACAAAAAAGTGGCCGTACCAAAGCTGCAAGACCAAGAAAATCGTTTATTACACTTAATTCAGTGTTAATGTTTTGTGTAGTATATGTAGAACAAAAAACATTGGAATTATTTTCTGGGATTAAAATTTTTTTGTGCAGTCTGAGGTAATACACATATGTGTGCATATAGTTTAAAAGAAGCGGCTTTTGAATAAAGCACAAGTGAAAGGTAACGGTGTATAATCATTGTAATTCCTGACAACCTTCGTAGGGTGTAAAAGGTAAATGAGTGGATAGCATTACATTAAGTGTCCAGCTGAGTTTGGAAATTCATATTAAACAATCTCTTAGTTGTTACGTGTCTACGAGGGATATGTATCCCTTTATGGTACTTTCACACGCCGCAATCTCGCCTGGGAATCCTAAAGGCGATATGTTGCCCCGAAGCAATCGCTGTGAAATTGCCTCACAGTTGCGGCGTGTGATTGGAGAATTTCACGGCGATAAATCGCCTATCGTCTGATTCCTGAGCACTGCTCTGAAATCAGTCTCAATCATGAAGGCGAGATTTCCGTGTTGTGGCGTGTGATAGGGCGATAGTGATGGAATCAGCGTCGTTTATGATTTCCCGTAGGTGTGCCACACCGTGCTGTAGTCCATGCCCCGTGTCAACTGATTGGTGTGGGCTACTGTGTTCCCATTGGCTGTAAATTGACACCGCGCCATCCTCACCTGGTCTGAGCGTACCTGAAAACCATCAGTAAAAGTCCTTAAAAGACTTTGGCGTGTCTGTGTCTGACTCCTGGGCCTAACAGCAGTGCTACCGCAGCTGCCTCACAACATCTTGTGCAGCTCCTGGCCCTGGGGACTCCCGCTCATCCTGTGGGGAGCGTTCCATCTTGCTGCCTAACATCCCCGGAGGCCTAGCAGCGTCGGTACAGTTACCGAAACACCCGCAGGTGGCGTCACGAAGACAATTTATCCCCTACTGTTCAGCCATCCCCCCTATTGATCTGGACCACCAGGCCTCACAGCCGCAGGCGCGGTTCCGTGACAAGAGGAGAGTCAACGCCTGCGACGTGAACACCCCGGCTACGGTGAGTCACTCTGCCATCCGGTGTGCTCTGCTGTCTGCCATCCAGTGTGCTTTGTTGTCACTATATTCTGCTGTCAGTGCTCTGTCCAGCTGCTCACATCTCATTGATCAGTTACTATCGGTGCGAAGTGTGCTGCTGTCAGATTATTGTTCATAATAAAGAGAAAGCATTGACATAAACCAAAGCACGGTTTTGGGCTGTCAGGATGTGTCTTGTGCATCCAGCAAAACACAGCCTGATAGCCCCAGACAGAACAGAACCGGAGGGCAAATATGTCCTCCGATCTGGTTTCCTACCGAAGTCGGCAGTCGGCAGCTGCAGGAGCTGTCCCCTGCTGAAATTTCAAAATCTCGGCTAGCAGGGAGCTAGCTGCGGTTCTGAAATCTCAGCCGGGAGCTCTCCACGGTGCTGAAGTTCAGTGCTGGCCGGCAACCGGTCTGTTTTTTTGTTGGGTCCTGCACCCATAGACTCCTATGTTAGGAGCGTCGGATCACATTGGATCCGGGAGGATTAGATTTTTTCCAGATTTTTCCCCCGGACACAAGAACGCTGCAAGCTGCAATTTTCTGTCCGGGACAAAAATCGAATGCAGCCTTATGCTGCCAGACAGGGACAAAAACAGATGGCAAATTACTGCCATCCGCCCTATCCGGCACCATAGGGCTACATTACTACAAATCGGGTCCAGGGCTGTCAGGTTCACACCGGACAGCCCCGGACCCGAAAAAAACGTGGTGTGAAGCTGGCCTAAAAGAGAAAGAGAGCGAGAGAGAGAGACCAGAATTGCAATAATACAGTATGAATTAGGAAGTGCTGTGTTTTGGTGGGAAAATCTGCAGCACTGAAAAACACAGTATTTCCGACTCGGGAAAAAACGCAGCGTTGGCACGGGTCTCCCTATTTCACATAGAATTTTTTATCCTATGCTGTGCTGCAAATTTTTGGCAGATCTGCAGTGTATATGCACCAAAAAGTGGAAAAATATGTGCTACACCTGCACTGTTAGCACATAGCCTCAGGAGGAGGCAGATACACAGCACACAGAAAGGAGACGTGGGGGCGAAAGACTGTGTACAAGGGGGAGACAGACACAGAAAGGGAAAACAGTGCACAGAGAGGAAAAATATCATACAGGAGAGAGACAGTGCACGGGGGGAGACAGACTCAGGGGAGAGGCAGCGCACAGGGTGGAGACAGGCATAGGGAGAGAGACAGTGCACAGGTGGGAGAGACAGAGCACACAGGGGGAGTCAGCGGAGTCGGCACACAAAAGGAATTAAATTTATGGGGACAGGTAAATAGTTGCCTTATCTAAATCCAGACAACCCTACAAACCAGTTCTTAAACTGCAGAACCCCATAACAGGCTTACAGATGACTGACCAAGTAGAGATTATGCAAATTTTCAGTAATTACTATGAGAACCTCTACAGAGCTTCTCCCGCTAACCTCTCGACAATTAATTCCTTCTTCAACCTAATTAATCTAACATCCCTGACCACTGAACAACAAGTGACAGACTCAGGGATAACAGAAGATGAAATAAGACAAGCTATAGCAGGTGCATCCAGCGGTAACACTCCGGGCCCTGATGGTTTCTCTGCTGAATATGATAACATTTTATACCCGGACGTAGTTTCTATTCTGACTAACCTCTTCAACACAACTTTCTTTCAGGGGGTCCCCATCAACTGAATTACTGTCTCACGGACCTTAGTAATTCCTAAACCTAATAGAGACCCATCACTACCACAATCATACCGCCCAATCTCACTTCTCAACCATGACTACAAACTCTTCACAAAGATCTTAGCAAGCTGTCTATAACTGTTACTACCGGCCTTTTATGTGAGGCTCAAACAGGCTTTACTCCAGGGTGGAGCAGTGTGGTAAACATACGCCTGGTGGTTGGTTATTCCAAGACGTATCACGACCACCTGCAATGTTGTTGAATCTCGATGCCAAAAAGGCCTTTGACAAGGTGGCATGGTTTTTTTTGTATGAAGTTCTGGGCAGGGGGAATGTTGGCCCGAGGTTCCTGTAAAATATTTAATACCTTCATATGAATGCAAATACCTGTGCGGCACTCAATGGATGCAGTGCAACAACAATAGACCTCTTTCGAGGACCCAAACAGGGATGCCCTCTGTCAACCCTCCTATTTAATCTCTCTATTGACATCTTACTTTGCCATTTATTGCAGACCCCTACTTTTAAGGGACCTGTGGTGGGCTTTAGGGAGCTCAAGGTACCCGCATTTGCGGGTGGTACCCTGCTGGTAGTAACTAACCTCAAACAAGTTCTACTCTCTCTTATACGAGAGCTAGAGGATATGGAAGGTCTATTAGACTATAATATTATAACTGGGACAAAACAGAAGTGATGATGCTGGGCGACCCTTCCAGACCACTGTAGGCATCGGGGTTCCCCTGTCAGTGGACTACATGCTCACTAAAATAACTGGAAGTGCATGTGACAAGACATCCGGCTAAATTGTATTAAACCAACATCAACTTATACCTCAACAACCTAGAATCCACTTTACCTAAATGGAAGGATGTTCATCTATTATGCCTAAGTAGAGCTAACTTCTTTACACTTTACCAATCTATTTAGCCCCAAAGAGGAGAAATGGATCAACTATTTATACCGCTCATTTATATGGGAGGGAAAGAAGTCCCGTATGCCTATAAATTACTCCAATAGCCGAAGAGAAATGAGGAGACAAACTTCCCTGATGTTAGACACTGTGACGGGCTGTGCGACAGAGCAGGAAGGGACACCCGGCCGATGAACAATCCAAGGAGATTTATTAAACAAGTAAGCTGGAACAACACACATGAAGGTAAATCTGCAGATTCTGCAATGAGTCCAAACAAAGGAAACAGATCCGGGGCACCTCCCGATAATCCTTATGGCAGATAAATGAAAGCAATAGTCCTTGCAAGAGTCTAATGGATCCAACACAATCCCACGGACGATGAGATCTGGCCTCAGCTCAGGTCTCGCTCCGTTCACTTCCACAGTCGACTCACATCTGATCCTAAAACATGAAAGTATTGTCTGGGCTCCTAGGATCAGCCCATGTAAAAGGGAGCAGGGGTTCACACCTACTATTGAATGGTTTGCTCCATCAGAAGATTCTAGAAACGTATGGCTCCAGTGTGTCTGGTAGTATGTGGATTGGACTAGCCACCTGCTGGGAGGAAGAATGGCTAATCCTTCACTAGCTGATGACCAATGCTTAATTACATTACAGTCCAGGAACGCAATTCTTGGGGAAGGAGACATGTTAAATTACAGCACAATAAGTTGTGGTATACAGCTAATAGAAAACGGAGAAAGGTGGTATACAGCTAATAGAAAACGGAGAAAGGTTACAACACATCAAATGGCACAGGATACAGAAACACAGGACAGCGAAAAGGCATATATCATGACAATCCCTTCCCCCCACAATTTGTGTACGTACTAGTGACCTCTACAGGTCGCTTGTTAAGTACACACAGTCTTAGTGGGACTTACACTCAGCTACATGCAGCCACAAATTGGCATTGTAGCTCTACCACATCATTGCCCAGGATAACATCTGCCGGAAGACCGCTTATTACCCCAACCACACATCGTCTGCCCACAAAGCCAAAGTTCAGATCCACAGTGGCTTTGGGAATAGTCCTGCATTTACCACCAGCCAGTTCAATTGCAATCCCAGATCCTTTGTGGATTGTTTCAGGCCAAACCACTCGGGGATCAGCCAGCATGAGGAAAGCCCCTGAGTCACAAAATCCAACAAGTCTCTGTCCATCCAGCACGACCTCCTGCATCTCGATGAGCAGGAGTTGATCTGTCACGTTCTACTGACGGACCCCACACGTGGACCCACTGGACCGCGTAGAGCGGATGCTGATACCGGGTGATAGAGAGGCGGACCAGTACAGTAGAGTCAACAGGTTTATTTGAACAATAATAAAACAAGAACCCACACCCCAGGGGAGAGCCACAAGGTCGCAGCACCGGAATACCACCGAAGGAGGCCCCGGAGCGCTTAACCCCTATACAGGGATACCGCCGGTACCAACCTCGGGGGGACCAATGAAGCAGACACAAGTGTTAAACCGACCCCAGGCGACGTGGTAACAAAACAGCAACCGGGTATAACATAGGACACGGGGAACCGGGAACACTGAGAATCCGGAGCAGGACTGGAGACAGCGCTTCAGCAGGGAAGAGGTCCGGGAAGCAGACCGAGACCACTGGAGTCAGCGAGGAGACGGCACGGGAGGAATCTGCGGGAAGGAACACAGAGTAATCAGATATCAAGCCAATTAAGGAACAACCTGACCAGACCAGGATCAGCAAGTTCACTACATAGAAATTGCCCTGGCAAAGAGTAAGAGTAAACAGGAAGCTTATATCACAGCAGGGTACTCCTGATTGGCAGAACACAGAGACATGGTGATTGGCTGAGGGGAGGAGCAAGCTCCCTGCAGTTCTCTAGCAGATACTGATTTGGAGATGGATTGTCATAGCTCAAGCAGCGGCCCCGGAAGTGAGATGAGCAGCGCTGCTCAAGCAGAGGGTGCTGGACTCCTGCGGCTGGGGACAGGTGCGCGCACCCGGGGAGCATACGGTAAGGAAGACGCTACCCAACTGACCCGCGGGCGGCGGCTGCCAGCGCCCCGGAGCCGTCGGCGGACGGTCGACACCCGGGATCCTTGAAGCCGGACAGGGGTGGTAGGAGCCGAGGGAGTAAAGGCAGCAGGCCGCGGGGCACGGACGGCAGACCCCCGGGTGGTAACACTTTGTTGTTGTGGGCCGCACCCCATAAACTCCTAGTGGTGCAACATGGGTGGCCGAGTCACTAGGCCAGTCCTCACGTAGTGGTGACAGCTCTTCCTCCATGGCACTTAGCTGTACATAGTTAATAATCCGGTGTGGTGCAAGATGATTCCTCATGTGATCAGCTGGGCAGGAGGCTTGCAGATGCCCAGGCTGCCCACATCTATAACATCTGCAAGGTGTCCCACCACTTCCTAGGCGCCCTCTTGGATGGAGGGTAAGGGAACCTGGAGGCCAGCTCCCACCTGAAGGTGCTGTAGGGGTTTGAGGACGACTCCTCCATTGGATGGCTGGGCATGTGGCCTGCAGATGCCCGGAGTGCCCACAACCATAACACCTGCGCTCTGCTAGTTTCTCTCCTCGTCGTATTCCAGGAGACGCAGTGGGAACAATTGGAGGAACATTAACGTGGG
Source organism: Allobates femoralis (assembly GCA_033576535.1). Lineage (NCBI taxonomy): Eukaryota > Metazoa > Chordata > Amphibia > Anura > Aromobatidae > Allobates > Allobates femoralis. Next base: position 338,721,503 of record JARQOC010000005.1, read on the forward strand.
TGTCAGCATGAGGTGGTGGCTTATGGGAACAATGAACAATGGGGATAGCAGGGCAAGGGGCCACAGGTGTGTGGGAGCTGGTGGGCTCCTCCAGCAGATACTTCCACTGAGGCTTGATGGTGAGAGCCTCATCTGCTATAGTGGCAGCTTGCTCCACTGTGGCTGGTCTCCTTTCACGTACCCAGATCTCAGCAGGGAACTTGGCGTAAAACTGCTCTTTTAGGATGACCTGGAGTAAGGTCTCCCAGGTTAAGGCTCCCTCTCCCTCCAGCCAGCGATGACATACTTGTTTGAGCCTGTGGGCATATATCTTGAAAGATCCTTCCCCATCACAGGCTAAGGTACGAAACTGAGCCTTGTACGTATCTGGGGTCATGGCATAGTGTTCCAGGATGTTTTGTTTAATCTCCACGTACTCACAGTTCCACTGAGGGTCCATAGCTCTATAGGCTTCGGCAGCTCCACCCTCTAAGAGCCCCACCAGATGTCAGACTCGCTCCCTTTCCAAGACTTCCATTAATCGACACTGATGCTCAAAGTCCTGGAAAAAGCCCTCAATGCAGCCTCATTAAACTGCTTGAAGTCTTTGCGGGACATTATGGGGAGTTCCGTCATGGTGGGTGCTATGCGTAGAGTCTGTCTGGAGCTCCTAGCTGCTTCCACAGCAAGCTGCCTCTCCAGCAATGCACTCTCTTGAGCTCTATGAATGGCCTCCCGCTTATCTTCTATGGTGGCCTCATCTCCCAGCAAGTCCATCTCCTCCTCGTACCACACAACCCACTGACTCTTTTGGGTATTTACCTCCGGCTGCAGTCTTTCCTTCTGCTCTCATCCCACTGCTGCCACCAGTTTGTTACAGGGTGTGCGACAGAGCAGGAAGGGACACCCAGCCGATGATCAATCCAAGGAGATTTATTAAACAAGAAAGCTGGAACAACACACATGAAGGTAAATCTGCAGAGTCCGCAATGAGTCCAAACAAAGGAAACAGATCTGGGGCATCTCCCGATAATCCTTGTGCCAGATAAATGAAAACAATAGTCATTGCAAGAGTCCAATGGATCCAACACAATCCCACGAACGACGAGATCTGGCCTCAGCTTAGGTCTCGCTCCGTTCACTTCCACAGTCGACTCACATCTGATCCTAAAACATGAATGTATTGTCTGGGCTCCTGGGATCAGCCCATGTGAAAGGGAGTAGGGGGTTCACACCTACTATTGAATGGTTTGCTCCATCAGAAGATTCTAGAAATGCATGGCTCCAGTGTGTCTGGTAGTATGTGGATTGGACTAGCCACCTGCTAGGAGGAAGAATGTCTAATCCTTCACTAGCTGTTGACCAATGCTGAATTACATTACAGTCCAGGAACGCAATTCTTGGGGGAAGGAGACATGTTAAATTACAGCACAATAAGTTGCATAGTATACAGCTAATAGAAAACGGAGAAAGGTTACAACACATCAAATGGCATAGTATACAGAAATACAGGGCAGGGAAAAGGCATATATCATGATAGACACTATACGTTAGGATATAATGGGATTCCGGGTGGCTGTGGACTGGCTGAGGGGGACCTATTGCTACACCCAATATGACCTGGAATGCTGTCTCATGCTAGGGTTGTCTCTCTCTGCCCTCTTACACCTCCCTTACACTGAGTTGTCTGCGGAGGTAAGAGCAAACCCACTCCTGGTGTCTACATGGAAAGCATGGCAGAAAATGCGCTGATAATTTTTGCTCGTTCCTCAGATGTCTTCTTCTTCCACTCATTTGTAACCCCCACTTCCAGGGTCAAAACTCTCACTCTATGTTTTATTGGTAGCACTCTCAGGAGATAACATCCATGAAACATATGATCCATTTGGGAGAACACCGTATGTGTTTAATAGGGGAAATGCAGTCAAAATACCCTACCACTATATTCCCCTCATTCGAATACTTAGAGGCTAAGAGTTATGTGACAAAGATAACACATCTTCCTGAGTGGGAGTGGGATCCATGTCTGCTTAGATGCCAAATTGCCTGCAATTACAAATTCATCCATGGTGTTCTGAATTATGAACAATCTCAATTTCCACTAACAAAATGGCAGATTGATGATCCTACAGCCCACTTCTGAAGGCTCAGGACCAAGCCTACATACTCCTCCTTACAGCTATTTTTCTTGAAATGAGAAAATCTGTCATAGATCTTATTTAACCTCCCAGAAGGGTCATAGAATCGAGCTGTACACAATCTCTGAATGCTTTAAATGCCATTCCCCTGAAAACAATCTATTCCATTGCCTGTGAATATGCGAGGCTATTCAGTCATTCTGGGCCAGAATACGACAATTTACCACTACACATCTGACAAACTTTGCTCCTGATGAGCATCTTTGGGCAGTCTTTGGATAATTAAAGCCAGGTAAAAACACATGCTCTCCTGGGGCCGGTAAACTGCTGCATAGGGTGGTGGCAGCAGGTGTTAAAGCAATGCTGCAGATGTGGATCCACGACCAAGCTCCCCCTTTTAGGATCTTTTTAGACAAACTGTCATTCTTACTTCAAATGGGTTGGGTTGAGGCCTCCTTGCAAAAGCAGAAAAAGGTGCATTCCTTTTTTGAAACTTGGGAAAGTTTCATCTCTCTGCTTCCACAACACATCCAGAATGACATTAGTACTTGTTTACAACCAACAGTGTGGTATCAAGAGCAGCTACTACTGGGGAAAGCTCCTGTATAGAAAAATATTTTTCTAGAGCTACCGTGCAGAGATAAATCTGGGTGTCACAAGTCTATCAGTGGGTCCTGCACAGCTCTCAAGGAAAGACTGAGGTTGTGCACCTTTGTCAGGTGATCTATATGCAAGAACAGTACGGGTATGTGCACATCAGTCGGTTTGTGGGCTGGTTTTGCACGTTTTCCGTCGGCGGTTTCCGCTGAGTTTTATGGTAATTTATGTTAATCCTACCCACCGGTAGGATTAACATGCTAGTCAATGGAGTTTTGGAAACGCTGTGTACATTACAACGTTTTTCTTCTTGACGATTTTAGTTTATTCACCGGTTTCCGACCGGTTCTCAAAGATAGGGCAAGCGACTTCTTTTTAGCGTTTTTCCAGCGGGTCCTGCTGAACAAGTGCAGCAGAGACCAGTCTGGAAATCGCTAAGGAAGACGCGGGGAAATCGCCAAGAA
>JARQOC010000005.1:338730103-338742718 GCA_033576535.1 Allobates femoralis
CCTTGGTTACCTTGGCTGGCATAGAAAATACGGGGGAGCCTATGCAAATTTTTTTCTAATTGTTTATTTAAATAACTAAAAAAAATAGGGCTCCCCTGAATACATTGCCAGCAAAGGTCACACCAGCCAGCGCTGGCAATAGAAAATACAGCGTAGCCCTACATATTTTTTCCTAGAAATTTAAATACTTTATTAATAAAAAATCCTCACAAAAACAGGTTTATAAGTAAAAATATTATAGGAATGGGCCCTGGTTAGGGTGAGCAGTATTAGACGAGGGAGGGGTAAGGACAGAAAGAAAGGGCCCAGGACATTATTAAAGGAAAGGATCCAGGAGGGGCGCATAATTATAAAAAGGGACCCAGGTTTGTGGGGAGGCACATTAATATAAGAAGGGGCTCAGGATGAGGGTTAGGTTGACATTATTAAAGGAAGGGGCCCAGGATAGGGGGGGCATGCATTATTATAGGAAAGGGCATAGGATGGGGGTAAGGATGGCATTATTATAGGAAGGTACCCAGGACAGGAAGAAGGGTGGGCATTACTATATCAAGGGGCGCAGAATAGGGGGGAAGATGGACAATATTATGGTATTACTAAATGGTGGCCTGATTCTAACGCATCAGGTATTCTAGAATACCTTGTAAACAGGAGTGAACTGTGTCACACTGACTGACAACCTTGTAGACAGGAGTGCAGTTTGTGACACTGACTGACAGCCTTGCAGACAGGAGTGAAGTGCGTCACACTATGAGTGACAGCCTTGTAGACAGGAGTAAACTGCGTCACACTGACTGACAGACCTTATAGACAGGAGTAAACTGCGTCACACTGACTGACAGACCTTATAGACAGGAGTAAGGAGTGATAATGAGGCGGCTGTGAGGATGGGGAGGCTGTGAGGATGGAGGAGGCTGTGAGGATGGAGGAGGCTGTGAGGATGGAGGAGGCTGTGAGGATGGAGGGGCTGAGGGGATGGAGGAGCCTGTGAGGATGGAGGAGACTGTGAGGATGGAGGAGGCTGTGAGGATGGAGGAGGCTGTGAGGATGGAGGAGGCTGTGAGGATGGAGGAGGCTGAGGGGATGGAGGAGGCTGTGAGGATGGAGGAGGCTGTGCGGATGGAGTACTGAGTACAGTGTATTTGAAATATGGCGCCATGGCGCGCGCTGCTATTCTGATTGGTCACCGCATTCAGCACCGACCAGTCAGGATAGCGGCGCGTGCCATGGCGCCATATTTCAAATACACTGTAAGTGGCTTGGCGCGCGGTTTGAATGCCGCTCCTCTGATTGGTCGCCGCGTTCAGCCATAGCCATGGCGCCATATTTCAAATACACTGTACTCAGTGTATTTGAAATATGGTGCCAAGGTGCGCGCCGCTATTCTGATTGGTCAGCACTGAACGCGGCGACCAATCAGGATAGCGGCGCTTGACATGACGCCATATTTAAAATCTGAAGTCTTCGGTGGATTTTACACGTTCAGAGCCGACCAATCAGGATAGCGGCGCGTGCCATGGCGCCATATTTCAAATACACTGTACGCGGCTTGGCGCGTGGGTTGAATGCCACGAAGGGCACCACCGCTGCGGTCATCTCCCGGCTAGCTCGCCTCTGACCGGAGTTTGGACCGGAGCTCAGCTGCGGCTACTGCTGCACAGAGGTCAGCGGCATACCAGCCAGCGAGCCGTGGACCTCCGTGCCACAGGTAGCCGCGGCAGAGCTCCGGTTAGCGGCTCGCCAGTCGGGAGACGACCGGCTGACGCCAGTCGTCTCCCGGCTGGCTCGCGCACGCTGGGTCCACGTCTGCCAGACCGGGCTGCAAATTGGCGTGAAATTTGAATGTTCAGCACGCGGCTATTTGCATAGTCTGAGCTCATTGGTCACCGCCTTTGGCGGCAACCAATGAGCTGCCTCTGTGTAGCGCGCAATTTCGGCGACAGACACCTCAAAAAACCCTTAGACAATTATATAATAGATGGGAAAGGACCCAGGATGGGGGAAGTAACATTATTTTAGGAAGGGGCTGGGATGAGTGACTTATCACGTGGACCAGAATGCGAACATAGATTATTGGTTTATGCTGGCAAATTGGGGATTTAAATACTCTTGGGGCCAATTGGGGGACATTACTTTTGCTATAATATATTTTACTTTTAAGGATTACCTGTACATTATCACTATATACAGAGCTTCTGTGTATAATATAATATAATAATAATAATAATAATAAAATAATATAATGTAATTGGTGATTTCTATATTAGCTGTTCATTATCTATGGACCTCCTGTGTATAATGTGACCGTCATCATGTACTGATGGTAATATTACTGTTATTAGTATTGTGTTTTTTTTTTAATGATCAGTATTGTAATATTCAGTCACTTTGTGGTCATGGTGTGGTGGTATTTTTCCTTTGTATGTGGTAGTAATCAGTCTCTCTGTGGTGGTAATGTGTGATCTAGTCATGGTGTAGTAGCATTTGTTCCTTGTATATGGTATTTGTCAACTATGTGGTGGTAATATGTGGTCTGGTCGCAGTGTGGCGGTATTTCTCCCTTGTATATGGTATTATTCAGTGACTATGTGTGGTGGTAATATGTGATCTAGTCATAGTATGTGAACACATCGCTCAATATGCTCATACTGACGGCCGGACATTAGCACTACTTTCAGGCCAGAGATTCGGTGGTGCAGACAGTTGAGGTGACAGATGGACAGGTGATAGTTCTTTACAATTTGAGTTTGGTTTCTTTTGTACTCATTTTCAAAACTTGTAGAAAACATTTTAATACTATTCACCATACTAAGAAGTTACTTATAGTGACTGAAAAAAGTGAATCTGCCAGGAGGCAATGAGACTATACATGAATGTACAGGCTGGGGAAAGAAGGGCAAACCACCTCTACTTTTAGTCAACATTTTTTGTACCTTGTGGTTGAGGAAAGTGTGTGAAAATGGAGCGGTTAAGAAAATGAATCTAGCTTTTTTAAAATTGGTGTGGTTTTCTTTAAATGGATGTGATTTTCTACATCCAACGCAAACAGGTAACTGGTAGTTAAAAATATGAATCCCACCCACCATTTTTTGCTTTTCCTTTCTTTCTTCTGAGATTCACAACTTTTGATTTTTTTTCCATCAACATGGGTGGTTTTTGAGGGCTGCGTTGTGGTTATGAATAATACCAGTCACTTTAAGCCCTTCCCTACCTGGTGATTTTCTTGTTTTTGTATTTTCCTTTTTTCCTTCCCTTCTGCCGAGAGCTATAACTTTAAATTTTTCTATCCACATAGCAGTATCAGGGTTTCTTTTTCATGGAGCAAACGATAGTTTTGAAATACGCCATTCATTTTGCCTTTTAAATAACTGGAAACGGGCAAAAATGTTAAAATTCAGTGCATTTCCACAATTTTTTCTGGGGTTTTTATGGCATTCATTGTACAGTTGTGGCCAAAAGTATTGACACCCCTGCAATCTGCAATTATGTCAGATAATACTCAGTTTCTTCCTGAAAATGATTGCAATCACAAATTCTTTGGTATTGTTATCTTCATTTACCGTAATTTGTCTTCAATGAAAAAACACAAAAGAGAATGAAGCAAAAAGCAAAACATTGATCATTTCACACAAAACTCCAAAAAGGGGCCAGACAAAAGTATTGGCACCCTCAGCTTAATACTTGGTTGCACAACCTTTAGCCAAAATAACTGCGATCAACCGCTTCCGGTAACCATCAATTAGTTTCTTACAATGCTCTGCTGGAATTTTAGACCATTCTTCTTTGGCAAACTGCTCCAGGTCCCTGATATTTGAAGGGTGCCTTCTCCAAACTGCCATTTTTAAATCTCTCCGCAGGTGTTCTATGGGATTCAGGTCTGGACTCATTGCTGGCCACCTTAGAAATCTCCAGTGCTTTCTCTCAAACCATTTTCTAGTGCTTTTTGAAGTGTGTTTTGGGTCATTGTCCTGCTGGAAGACCCATGACCTCTGAGGGAGACCCAGCTTTCTCACACTGGGCCCTACATTATGCTGCAAAATTAGTTGGTAATCTTCAGACTTCATAATGCCATGCACACGGTCAAGCAGTCCATTGCCAGAGGCAGCAAAGCAACCCCAAAACATCAGGGAACCTCCGCCATGTTTGACTGTAGGGACCGTGTTCTTTTCTTTGAATGCCTCTTTTTTTCTCCAGTAAACTCTATGTTGATGCCTTTGCCCAAAAAGCTCTACTTTTGTCTCATCTGACCAGAGAACATTCTTCCAAAACGTTGTAGGCTTTCTCAGGTAAGTTTTGGCAAACTCCAGCCTGGCTTTTTTAGGTAGGAAGTGGGGTCCTCCTGGGTATCCTACCATACAGTCCCTTTTCGTTCAGACACCGACGGATAGTACGTGTTGACACTGTTGTACCCTCGGACTGCAGGGCAGCTTGAGAACTTGTTTGGATGTTAGTCGAGGTTCTTTATTCACCATCCGCACAATCTTACGTTGAAATCTCTCGTCAATTTTTCTTTTCCGTCCACATCTAGGGAGGTTAGCCACAGTGCCATGGGCTTTAAACATCTTGATGGCACTGTGCACAGTAGACACAGGAACATTCAGATCTTTGGAGATGGAACTTTAGCCTTGAGATTGCTCATGCTTCCTCACAATTTGGTTTCTCAAGTCCTCAGACAGTTCTTTGGACTTCTTTTTTTTCTCCATGCTCAATGTGGTACACACAAGGACACAGGACAGAGGTTGAGTCAACTTTAATCCATGTCAACTGGCTGCAAGTGTGATTTAGCAATTGCCAATCCCTGTTAGGTGCCAGAGGTAAGTTACAGGTGCTGTTAATTACACAAATTAGAGAAGCATCACATGATTTTTCTAACAGTGCCAATACTTTTGTCTACCCCCTTTTTTATGTTTGGTGTGGAATTATATCCAATTTGGCTTTAGGACAATTCTTTTTGTGTTTTTTCATTGAAGACAAATTAACCACTTCACCCCCGGGCCTATTTTGACCCTAATGACCAGGCCATTTTTGTCAATTCTGACCAGTGTCCCTTTATGAGGTAATATCTCTGGAACGCTTCAACAGATCCTAGCGATTCTGAGAATGTTTTTTCGTGACATATTGGGCTTCATGTTAGTATTAAATTTAGGTTGATAATTTTTGCGATTATTTGTGAAAAAATCAAAAATTTGACAAAAACTTTGAAAATTTTGCAATTTTCAAATTATGAATTTTTATTCTGCTAAACCAGAGAGTTATGTCACACAAAATAGTTAATAAATAACATTTCCCACATGTCTACTTTACAGCAGCACAATTTGGGAAAAACATTTTTTTGTTCGGAAGAGTTCAAAGTTCATCAGCGATTTTTCTTTTTTCTAGCAAAATTTACAAAACCATTTTTTTTGTGACCCCCCCAAGGAATGCATCTAGATGCATAGTGAGCACTTTGAACCCCCAGGTGCTTCACAAATTGATCCGTAAGAAGGAAAAAGTAATTTTTTTTCACACAAATTTTCTTTTTTCATTTTTACAGATCAATTTGTGAAGCACCTGGGGGTTCAAAGTGTTCACTATGCATCTAGATATGTTCCTTGGGTGGTCTAGTTTCCAAAATGGGGTCACTTGTGGGGGAGCTCCAATGTTTAGGCACACAGGGGTTCTCCATACGCGACATGGTGTCCGCTAATTATTGGAATTGTTAGCGGACACCATGTCGCGTATGGAGAGCCCATGTGTGCCTAAACATTGGAGCTCCCCACAAGTGACCCCTTTTTGAAAACTAGACTCCCCAAGGAATGCATCTAGATGCATAGTGAGCACTTTGAACCCCCAGGTGCTTCACAAATTGATCCGTAAGAAGGAAAATGTAATTTGTTTTTCACACAAATTTTCTTTTTTCAGTTTTACAGATCAATTTGTGAAGCACCTGGGGGTTCAAAGTGTTCACTATGCATCTAAATACAGCGAAGCTCATTTTTATTTTTTTTATAGGACTAATTCTAGAAAAAAAATGGCGTGAGGCTCCGCCATAATTTTGGTCCAGCCAGATACAACTTGGCAGCTACGGACTGCCAACAACCCCCAGCTGCCTCATTGTACCTGGCTGGCAACTAAAAAATTCAGCGAAGCCCATTTTTATTATTTTTCTAGGACTAATTCTAGGAAAAAATGGCATGGGGCTCTGCCATATTTTTAGTCCACCCAGGTACAACGTGGCAGCTACGGATTGCCACCAACCCCCAGCTGCCTCGTTGTACCTGGGTGGCAACCAAAAAACACAGCAAAGCCCTTTTTTTTTCTAGCACTAATTCTAGAAAAAAATAATGTGGGGCTCCGCCATATTTTTGGTCCAGCCAGGTACAACTAAGCAGCTGGGGACTGGAATCTGCAGCATGGAGAGGCCCAAGCATTCTGGGCCCCCCATGCTGCGAATTGCAGCCCGCAGCCACCCCAGAAAATGGCGCATTCATTGAAGCACCATTTTCTGGCGCTGTACCCAGACTCTCCAGTTGCCCTGGTGTCGGTGGCAAACTGGGTAATAAAGGGGTTAATACTAGCTTTTTTATTGGCAGCTGGCACTAAGCCCGAGATTCATAATGTCGGGCCAATGTTAGACCCGGCCATTAGGAATCTCTAGTAAATAGTCAAAAAAATACACCAGATAAAAATATTTTTATTTGAGAAAAACAAAAAACAAAATTCGGACTCCATCTTTATTATAAATATCCGACGTAGTCCACAACGAAGGTCCCACGACGCTCGATTGCCTCCGACGTAGTCCACAACGAAGGTCCCACGACACTCGATTGCCTCTGCTCAATCCAGAGACTTGCAGCAAGAGATCAAGTGTCCTCTTTCTACAGTCTCTGGGGTCAGAGTTATGGTGCACTGTATGGCAATGATCTGTCATACAGTGCACCATGACTATGATCCCAAAGACTACAAGAGGACACTTGATCCCTTGTTGCACCCATCCATCCACCCACCCATGCACATCCACGCACGCACATCCACATCCATATCCACGCACACATCCACGCACGCTGACATCCACGCACATCCACATACACATCCACGCACGCACACATCCACGCACGCTGACATCTACGCACACACGCTGACATTCACGTACGCTGACATCCATGCACGCCGACATTCACCACGCTGATATATCCAACGCAATGCACGCTGACATCATGCACGCACACATCCACGCACGCTACGCCGACATCCAGCATCCACACATCCACGCACGACCACCGCTGATATTCACGCACGCTGACATCCATGCACGCTGACATCCACGCATGCCACATCCACTGCACGCATCCACGCACGACACATGCTGACATCCACGCACGCACGCTGACATTCACCGCACGCATGACATCCACGCACACACACGCTGACATCCACGCACTCACAACATCCACGCTAGGACGACACCACGCATGCACACATCCATGCACGCACGCTGACATCCACGCACACTGACATCCACGCACAGCTGACATCCACACACGTACGCACACATCCACGCACGCTGACATCACGCACAGCACCTCCACGCACACTGACATTCCACACACGCTGACATTCACGCATGCACACATCCACACACGCTGACCTTCACGAACGCTGACATCCACGCACACATCCATGCACACACATCTATGCACACACACCACGTCTAAGCACTGCACATCTGTCTACGCACGCTCATGTACGCTCAACATCCACAGCACGCTGACATCCACGCATGCACACATACACACACACACAGCTGACATCCACGCATGCACACATCCAGCACGCACGCTGACATCCACGCACGCTGACATCCACGCACACATCCACACAGCATGCTGACATCCACGCATCACACATCCACGCACGCACATCCACACACGCTGACATCCACGCACAACCCACACACGCATGCTGACATTGCACGCACATTCCACGCACGACATCCACACACGCTGACATCCACGCACGCTGACATCCACACACGCTGACATCCACGCACCACAGCTGACATCCACGCCCTGACATCCACGCACGCTGACATCCACACAGCTGACACCCCACACTCACACACTGACATTCACGCACGCTGACATCCACGCACGCATGCTGACATTCACGCATGCACACATCCACGCACGCACGCTGACATCCACGCACGCACACATTCACGCACGCACGCTGACATCCACGCATGCACACATCCATGCACGCACGCTGACATTCACGTACACTGACATCCCGCACGCTGACATCCACGCACGTACACTGACATCCACGCACGCACGCTGACATCCACGCATGCACACATCCACGCACGCACGCTGACATCCAAGCACGCACATCCACGCACACGTCCATGCACACATCCATCTATGCACACATCCACGCACGCACACATCTATGCACATCTATGCACACACACATCTATGCACACACACGTCTACGCACGCACACGTCCACGCATGCGTCCACACATGCACACGTGTACGCACGCACACGTCTACGCAGACTCACGTCTACGCAGACTCACGTCTATGCAGACTCACGTCCACGCATGCTCATGTACGCTCACGTGCACGCACACATCCACGCATGCACCCCCATCCATCTATCCATTCACCCATCCATCATCCATCCATCCATCCATACATACATGCATACATACTTACCTCCCTCTAGATCCACCGATGAGGAGGAGGAGGCCGGGAGAGGAGGCGGGGCCACTGACCGGAGCAGAGAGAGGAGGAACAGCGGCAGGCACAGCGGCGGGTGCACCGACGTGTGCAGCCCGCCGGAGGTGAGGGGGGGCCAGTTCACAGGGCCCGGAGGTGGGGGGCTGCCTGGGGGGGCACTGCAGGAGGGGGACCAGACAGTGTGAACGGCGGGCGCACCCACGGGTGCAGCCCGCCGGCAGATACATAAAATTAGAGGGGTGCGGGGGGTTGGGGGGGGGGGTCGGGGGGGGCCCCTGTAAAGTCCTGGAGCTGGAGGGGGCTGAGGAGGGGGAGGACACTTGCCGATCCGCCCCTCCAGATCTGATTGGAGAGCTCCAATCAGATCTGGAGGGGTGAATCCCTATGATTCGCTCCGATCGGCAGTTTCACTTTTACACTGCCGATCGGAGGGGTCCTGGGCATGGGGGGGTTAATCCACCCCCTGTGGGGTCAACTACAGGCTGTCACAGAGCAGCAGCTACTGTGATACCTAAGTGACCCCGCTCACAGGAGCTGCAGCAGCTCAAACCTGCCAGGACGTTGTACAATATCCTGTGTCGGGAACGAGCAGAAACACAGGACTTTGTACAACATCCTATGTCGGCAAGGGGTTAAATGAAGATAATAATACCAAAGAATTTGTGATTGCAATCATTTTCAGGAAGAAACTGAGTATTATCTGACAGAATTGCAGGGGTGTCAATACTTTTGGCCACAACTGTACATATGACTTTGTACATATGGCTTCTATCCTGCTTGCGAGCCGGGAAGTGACTAACATGAAATCTTCTAAAGGCCACTTCACACACACAGATATTTGAGTCCAATATCTGAACCAATCTCTGGTTGCAGTGAAATCATGGATACATTGCTCCATTTTGTACACAGCCACAAAATGGAGCAATGTATCCATGATTTCACTGCAACCAGAGATTGGTTCAGATATTGGACTCAGATATCTGTGTGTGTGAAGTGGCCTTAAGGGTACGGAGTGTCATAGCTGCCTGATTAGGTTCAATTGCTCTAACAAATAACTTGGGTCTGTGGCTCTGTGGGCATGATGTGACAATACTGGCTGTTGTCGAAGATAAATCAGGTGAGGAAGGCACTAAGGTATGTGAGGCAGAGGTAAGTCCCGGCACAGATGTATGTTTACTCAGTTAGGCTGCATTCACACATTGCTTATTTTGCTGCGCTTTTTTATGCGCGCTTTTCAAAATACGCAATGTGTCTTTTGTCTGCCAGCAAAGTGAATGTGAAATTCACTTTGCAGTGCAGACATTGCGCAAAAATACGCAGTGCGTTTTCCGGGAGAAAGCGCAGCTCCGTAAACAATTGATATGTCAATTGTTTACGCAGATGCTCCTGCGTATTCTCCCAGAGGGGAGGAAGAATCCTGCTTCCTCCTCCCCTCTGTGACAGCTGTGACAGCCCCATTAGATTTCACAGTGTATTAATATATACGCTTAAAGTGGTGATGCCGTCATAATCTGATTTATATATTGCTTATTTTGACTGAGCTCCCACTATATTATTTCCCCTTCTCCCTTTCCTTAGTTTGATGTCCACACATGGACACCATTGTGAGAGCCCTACACACACCTATTCATTGTTTCCAATTAAACCTTTGGCATATAAACCCATTCACATTCACAACTCATCAGGGCATAGTGTTAGGACTTGGCAGTGGAGAGCTCCTTGTAAGTGGATGCCAAGCTTACCCTCTAGTGGCCTCTATTGGAAACTAAGATCTCCATTTTATCATATTTACCTTAGGGCAGTTTCTGCAATTCACATATCCATTGTTCCTCATGTTTCTAATGCCACTCATTTATTTTCATTTATCATATAGTAGTAGTGTCGCGGCAGATAACCGTAATTGTAAGTATATTATTTTCTGCCTGCACCTACGCTTAAAGTGGTGATGCCGTCATAATCTGATTTATATAGTGTATTAATATACACTGCGAAATCTAAATTAAACAAAAGCAAGTGTATGAAAAATAAAAAAAAATGAATACTTCACCTGTCCGACGCCTTCTCCGGTGTTCGGTCTCCAATTCTAAGTGAGAGGTGTACTGACAGGACCTGTGGTGATGTCAGAGGGGCGTTCTCGGGCACTCGCGGTCATGTGATACATATCACATGACCGCAAACTGCCAATCAGCGCTGGGAACGCCCCGGAAACGCCCCCCTCTGACGTCACCAAAGGTCCTGTCAGTACACCTCTCACTTAGAACCGGAGACTGTGTTTGAGCGCTTTAGCCGGCTGCCCGCAGTGTTTTCCTTGACTGGTCTCCCTGAGATCATTGAGTGCTTTGTGATGTTGGTCTTCCAGGCATTGCTCCCACCTAGAAAGAATCCTACTCCAAACTGATGAGGGGCAATACCCCGAAGCAGCTGTCTGTGGATACCTGGGTCTGTTAATTCCCTTGTCATATCCTTAACTCGTAACTGAGTGGGATATTGACTAAAAGGGCCACTTAATATGGTGGTTATGGTGGTCTCTGCAAGGATTCCACCCCAGGGCTAGGTCCTTCCCTGGAGGAATATCTGGCTAGTCCCGTGTTTGAGACTCTTAATTGAGGCTCCACGGACTCCATTTGCGTATTCAAATTTCCGGGGGGCAATGCGTCATGGATTTCACTGTGTTTGAGCGCTTTAGCTGGCTGCCCGCTGTGTTTTCCATGACTGGTCTCCCTGAGATCAGTGAGTGCTTTGTAAAGTTTTTTTCTGTCTTGCAGTAAATAAATATTTGTTTTTCACCAGCATATTGGCTGTGCGCACTTCATACAAAAGCTCCGTCTTATTCCCCTTTACACCATATCTAGGGATGAGCTCGGTACTCGGGGTACTCGGCGAGTACCGAGTAATCTCGCGATACTCTTACTATGCTCGGGGTCCACCTCCCTGCATGTTGGCGCTCTTTACAGAGCCACAACGCATGCAGGGATTGGCTGACAGACACTGTAATGCCACAGCCATGTTGGTTGTGGCATTACAGTGATTGGCTTGCCGCACAGCGTCATCAGCTCTTTATAAGACCTGACCGCGCTGTGCTCATCACTCTGCTCCACAGACAGTCAGTGTAGGGAGAGCTGCTGCTGATTTAGGGACAGATTTGTGGCCTTTCATCTAGTGTAGGCGCAGGGCTGCCAGTCTAATTAACACAACAGTCGTTCTGAAAAATAATAGAGCTGTATACAGGCAGGCAGGGAGGCAGGGTATATAGCAAACTTCGTTGTGCCAGTATACTAGCCTGCATCACATCTGGGGCTGGTGTACAGGCGCATCCATCCCAAAACAGTGCTTTTAGGGATTAATTTAGCTCTCTATAGGCAGGAGTAGGTTGTAGTGTAGATTAGGATACGCCAAAAGACTCGCTATTCTCGTCAGCATTTGTGTCTGACCAGTCCACCTGCAGGGCCTTAATCTCTTATCTCAGTGTCCACCTAAAAAACCTAATCTTTTCTGCATTTATTTAGCATCTTAGTGCAGCTGGAGTAGGTTTTAGTGTAAATTAGGATGCGCCAAAAGACTTGGTATTTTCGTCAGCGTTTGTGTCTCACCGTTCCAGCTGCCAGGATTAAACCGCTGTAATCTGTAATCTCAGTATGCAGCTAAAAACCATCTTTTGGACGCCTTCATTTAGCTGTATACAGGCAGTACAACACTGAAAATGCGCAAGGCCGGTGGCAAGGGACAAGGAACTGGACATGATGGTGGTGCAGGCAGAGGCCGAGGCCGTGTGCAAGCTCGAATTGCGCCACGACAAACGCCCACATCATCTCGCTCGTCCTTCCAGTCCCAATTTCTAGGGGACCGCAGCAGTACACCACTATTTAGTGTCAACAGGTTGTTAGTTGGACAG
>JARQOC010000005.1:338742818-338810490 GCA_033576535.1 Allobates femoralis
GCAGCCCCAGTGGTGTATACAGCCCCAGTGGTAGTATATTGCAGCCCCAGTGGTGTATACAGCCCCAGTGGTAGTATATTGCAGCCCCAGCGGTAGTATACAGCCCAAGTGGTAGTATATTGCAGCCCCAGCGGTAGTATACAGCCCCAGTGGTAGTATATTGCAGCCCCAGTGGTGTATACAGCCCCAGTGGTAGTATATTGCAGCCCCAGTGGTAGTATACAGCCCCAGTGGTAGTATATTGCAGCCCAGTGGTAGTATACAGCCCCAGTGGTAGTATATTGCAGCCCCAGCGATAGTATACAGCAGCCCCCGTAATCCAGGGCCCCCCAGCCTGACTCCGGTCACCTGTAAAGGAAACTATACTTATCACAGTGCCGCTGTCCGCGCCCGCTCGCACCCGCTCGCAGCTGCCGTCCGCGATCCTCCATCTTGCGTCTTCTTCCTGTTTCCTGTGCTCGTCGCAGGGAATGACGTCATTGCCCGCGACGAGCACAGAAACAGGAAGAAGACGCAAGATGGAGGATCGCGGTCGGCAGCTGCGAGCGGGCGCGGACAGTGATAAATATAGTTTCCTTTACAGGTGACCGGAGTCAGGCTGGGGGGGCCCTGGATTACGGGGGCTGCTGTATACCGATGTATACATCGGTATGTACCGATGTATACATCGGTATACAGCACTGACTCGCGTATAAGCCGAGGGGGGTACTTTTCAGCCCAATTTTTGGGCTGAAAAACTCGGCTTATACGCGAGTATATACGGTATATAGCATTATAAGATCCAGTAATATTAAAATTGCTAATATTGGTTCAGATTGAAAAATGCCTAAATGACTAAAGGCCACGTTACACACACAGATAATTGTGCAGAGATTGTTCGCAGATCTCTGGTTGCAGTGAAATCATGGACACATTGTTCCATTTTGTGGCTGTGTACAAATGGAACAATGTGTTCATGATTTCACTGCAACCAGAGATCTGAGAACAATCTCTGCACAATTATCTGTGTGTGTAACTGGGCCTTAAGGGGCACAAAAAACAACCTGAAAACCTGTCAGAGGGAAAAAGACATACTAGCCCTGTATTCTATAGGTCGCATTTGGTCAATCGTATATGAGAAAACATAAGAAGAAAAGCATCCATGAGCTGGACCTGGTGGTCTAAGGTGTGAGGATGTGGTGCCCACTCACCTCAGGGGGTTGTGCACCCCTGCACAACTCCCGGTAATTGGCATTGAGGTGCAGAGAAGTCCGGCCACTGCCACTCCGTCCATGTGATTCCTAGTTCTCAATGTTCCGGTCAGGTGATACAGTCACGTGCTGTTGCGAGGCATGTGATCACTCGCTTCACCACAGGTCCTCAAGCCAGGAGCGGAAATACATTGTTCCAAGCTGCTCCTACTGCTCTCCCTAAGAGAGGTGAGTAATAAATAGAAAAATTGGATGTGGTGGTCTTATGGAGCGCTAAGGAAGAGGGGGACAAGGTTTAGGGAGTATAAACAAACCTTTTATTAGATACTCTGAATGCCACAATGTGTTTTGACAGCTGTAGTGCTGTCTTCTTCAGGTGATACAGGATCTTGCTGTATCACCTGAGGAAGACAGCACTACAGCTGTCGAAACGCGTTGTGGTGTTCAGAGTATCTATCAAAAGGTTTGTTTATACTCCCTAAGCTTTGTCCCCCTCTTCCTTAGCGCTCCATAAGACCGCCACATACAATTTTTCAATTTATTACTCACCTCCCTTAGGGAGAGTAGTAGGAGCAGCCTGGAACAATGTATATCCGTTCCTGGCTTGAGGACAATTTTTCTATCTATTCCCTTCAATCAAGCTGAGCTGCAATGTCACACACAACCTTTAGAAAGGAGCGGCCCTGTTTTTGAAGGAAATCAGTCATGTTTACAAAATTTTGGACTACTCCTTTAAGGTCAACATTTCCATTTGTGACCCTAGAACAAGACAAGACCACCAGGATGGGGCTTAATTCAAACATAACTTTTTTTGTGTAAAAACAGACTTTGAAGAATCTAGGAGATATTTGCTAAAAATTACATTTAAGTAGATGATCCTATGAAAACATTCTTCTTACTGCCTCTTCAGTTTGTAATCCTATTTTTTTAAACACTTGTAAGACATTTTTAATCAATATAAGGAGTTCTGTGTTCACAATCCCCATCTATTAATCAGAGTATGATGGTGGGTTTACACGTCCCGATATCGGCCCGATATCGTAGCCAACGATGCCGGAGCGCGCTTTTTGTGCACGCTTTTCCCTGCATCGCATCGGAGGTTTACACGGCGCGATATCGGAATGCAACGTCCGTACGATGTGTACGCCCCCCGACGCAGGAACGACCAGTTAACATTGGAGTCAATGTGTGACGTTGCCCTACACATCGGAGTTGGGCTGTCACACAGGACGATCATGCTCCAACCGGCATCCGATATCGGGCGGTCGAATAGCACGCTCATTCGACCCCCGATATCGTTTTGCCATCGCTCCTGCATCGCGTTGTACGTTCAAACAGTACAACGCAGGTACGATATCGAGTCCAACTCAAGAACCACGTGACTTTTGGTCGGAGTTGGGTTGGAGTTGGACGCCGATATCGCGACGTGTAAACTGACCTTAAGTGATTAGAAAGAGGGTCTCTGCCTGGAGGAGTCATCCTGTATGACACAGACAAACAGTGATGGGAATGGAAGTGATTGTCTTTGTGTCTGTGTGTACGCAGTTTATACATATGTGTGTGCTCAGTGCATACATACAGTAGTGTTCAAAATAATAGCAGTCCAAAAAGTAACCAGATTATTCACTCTTTTGGTATAAATTATATTACCACATGTCAAACAATTTACTAGTTGGTGCAATAGATTCTTAGAAAACTCAACATTCATGATCTGCATGTTTTTGACTTACTGTATTTGAATAATGCAAATTGTCACTTCAGTAAGGCTGCCTTCACATTTGCGTTCCCCTCCGCAGCGTTTTGCGGAGGGGATCTTCAATGTGACCGCAGCACCGCAAGCCCCTATGTTTATAATGGGAGCGCACGGTGCTGCGCTTGACTGCGCATGACCGTGCGCACCCATTCACTGCCATATGTGATCTGTGCATATCCCTGGTAATGTTGGGACGCTGTGATGCCTTAAGACGCTCTGAGCATGCGCAGACTGTATTTGTAATAAGAGCAGACCCGCTCCCGGTCTCCATGGCAGCGCTGTGAAGCACACACGTCATTGTGACGCCCGGCGCATGCGCAATGGAGACCGGGAAGTTGCGGTCTCATTCTGCGCACAAAGGGCGGTCTCCAATGGTTGTCTGGGTAACGCAGTACACATACAATGATCATGTGACTGCGAGATCCGGAAATAATAGGGCTCGGAGGTTTAAGGCAATGCAGGGCATACATTGGAGCATGGGGAAGGGATAGAAGGTTGAACTAGATCTCCCCATGAACCGGAAGTATTCTGACCAGGGGGTAACTCTTATGCGGTGGACAGTTCAAACAGCCGACAGTGATAATTAGGTAGGTGATCACTATGTAAGGTTGAAACTTTCTCACTTCAGTATGCACGCCCTGAGGAAGAGGTTATATATTCTTTAACTTTGAAACGTACGTAGGCAGTATTTCCAGGGATACAGTGGCGACAGGGGACCAGAGTGATTCAAGACAAAGAGCACGCTTTGCACCAGGTATGGTCTGAGATTCTTTTAACCCTATCATGTGGCAATAGAATGCAGTTGGACTGCATATAAATGGTGAGCACGTTTGTTCAGGTTAGGCTGGCTTCACACTGCGGCGGCGTCCGGTCCGGGGCTGTCAGGAGTGACAGCCTGGACCGGAGTTTTGCTGCATAGAATACTATCGGGCTGCACGGAGCTGGATCGCGCCGGGTGGCAATTATCTGCCATCCGGCTGCTAGCTCGCCGGATGAATCCTGCAGAAGTGGGGATTTGTCTGCCGACTCCAAAAACGGTGCATGCAACGTTTTTGGAGTCGGCAGACAAATCCCCACTTCTGCAGGATTCATCCGGCGAGCTAGCAGCCGGATGGCAGATAATTGCCACCCGGCGCGATCCAGCTCGTGCAGCCCGATAGTATTCTATGCAGCAAAACTCCGGTCCAGGCTGTCACTCCTGACAGCCCCGGACCGGACGCCGCCGCAGTGTGAAGCCAGCCTTAGGGAGGGATCCGGTCAGATACAAAAGTGATGGTGCTGTATTTAATCATGTGCAAATAGCATTGGTTCTCTGTTTGATTTAATGCCAACCCTGTTCTAAATGTGCATGGGGGATTAAGTGCCCTGTAATATGTGTATGTATTATATTTTTGGGAATTTTTTATGAAATCATATTTTTAACAATAAAGTAATTCATCTATTTGCTTAAACAAGAATTTAGTGTGCTAATTCACTAGGGAAGATATTGGTGTGGCCCTCGGGTTCCACTGATAATCTTTGTAAGGTATAACGTTGATAAAGGTGAAGCACGAGATTACTAGGGGATTTTTATGTATATGTTCATATTAAAAGGCTTGTCAGAAAGTCGACTATGACTTTGAGGAGCTACCTAAAGATGGCTCTAGAGTTCATCCATTTTCTTACTGAAGTGACAATTTTCATATTTCCCAGAGGAGGGTTGGGGCTTTAAATCTCTTTATCTAATTAACTGTCTCCTTATGGTTGCAGGCAAACTCCTCTCCATAAGGTAGATAGCTAGTTCCCCAGACCTGTATTTGAATAATTCATTGAAAGATGTTTTATTCAAAATAATAGTGTGGAGCTCAATTAGTGGGGTCAATCATTCTATGAAGAAACAGGTGTGAATAAGGTGGCCCTTATTTAAGGATGAAGACAGCACATTTTGGACATGCATTTCTTCCTGAAAAATCAAGAGAAGGATTAACTCCAACCACCTAATATTCCACGGACTCCTAGGCAAACCGGAAGGTGGCTTGGCAACCACCAGTAGCAATAGAATAAAGGTGTATAATCCGGTGCCACAAAATTTCTTTTTATTTCCAAAAAATTTTTAAAAATCACACATACTCCAGAGGAGCAACTGGACGCGTTTCGTGGGTCTAGCCCACTTAATCGTCAGTACAATGGCAATACAGACAACAGAAATATATACAATTTAAAAGCAAAAACACCCCCCTCTCGCATGTGTGACAAATATACATCAATTATTTCTATCCAATCATATACCTGCAAGTTTTAAGAGTTAAAAAAAAAAAAAAATAGGAGAGGAGAGGGGGAGGGAGGGAAAGAGAAAAGAGCTGATAAAGTAAAAGAAAGGAAAAAGTATATAAAATAAAATAAAAAAATAGGGGAGGAGAGGGGGAGGGAGGGAAAGAGAAAAGAAAAGAGCTGATAAAGTAAAAGAAAGGAAAAATTATATAAAAAAAAATAAAAAAAATAGGGGAGGAGAGGGGGAGGGAGGGAAAGAGAAGAAAAGAGCTGATAACAGAAAGTAAAAGAGAGGGAAAAAAATAATAAAATAGGGGAGGAGAGGGGGAGGGAGGGAAAGAGAAAAGAAAAAAGCTGAAAACAGAAAGAAAAGAAAGGAAAAAAAGTATATAAAATAAAAAAAATAGGGGAGGAAAGGGGGAGGGAGTGAAAGAGAAGAAAAGAGCTGATAACAGAAAGTAAAAAGTATATAAAATAAAATAAAAAAATAGGGGAGGAGAGGGGGAGGGAGGGAAAGAGAAGAAAAGAGCTGATAACAGAAAGTAAAAGAGAGGAGAAAAAAAAATAGGGGAGGGAGGGAAAGAGAAAAGAAAAAATCTGATAACAGAAAGTAAAAGAGAGGAAAAAAAAAATTAAAATTAAAGAAAGGGGAGGAGAGAGAGAGAGGAAAGAGAAGAAAAGAGCTGATAACAGAAAGTAAAAGAAAGGAAAAAAAAAGGGGAGAAGAGGGGGAGGGAGGGAAAGAGAAAAGAAGAGAGCTGATAAAAAATAAAAGAGGGAAAAAGAAAAGGGGGGGGGGGAAGAGAGGGAAAAGAAAGAAGCAAAGACCTGATACATTAGTAATGCAATTACATGGTAAACTTACAGGTGTAGAAATCTAGGGATAACTACAGCATAGATCGTTATTTTATATTGCAAGTTACCAACTACAAGGTTATTACATATTACAAATAGTATATTTTAAGAGAGAAGGTATAATCCTCCAACCACATAACAGTAGGGGGATCCCATTAAGATTTAATTCACGTAATACATAAACATATACCTCCTTTCCCAATGAATTATTCATACATTATGTACAGCCATCGTATTGCAAGTGCACTCAATATGCATTATACAAAAGAGCAAATACCATAAAAGGGCCATAGGGTGCAGGATCAATAAAAGTATAACAAATCAGATCTATAGTTCAGACCCTGTGGAATCCGTGCATCAAGCCGCAGGATCCATAGTTTTTCCTGGTTATGTAGTTCTTTCTCCCAGTTACCCCCCCTATATGATCGGGGTATTCTCTCTATGCCCCTGTTCTTTAAAGTTTTAAGGTCCCCTGCATGGAGATCCCTAAAATGACACGATAAACCTGACAAGCCCGTTCTGTTGGCTTTTGAATTGGGATTTGCCCCTGTAATGTGCTCTGACATCCTTACCTTAGGGGATCTGATAGTGCTACCTATATAATATTTATTACAGCTACTACACGTAGCCATATATACTACGTGGGACGTGTTACAGTTGATATAGGTAGATATTCTATATTGCTTCCCAGTTCGATTATTGCAAAAAGTTTCACCCATATCCATGTATTTACACATGGTGCACCTATTTTCACCACATTTAACCTTCCTAGCGTTATTCCCGAGCCTGACTCGGGGTTAACATTCACTACCAGAAGCGTTAACCCCGAGTCAGGCTCGGGCTTACCCGCGTTCGCGGCAGATGCGGTAAAAAAACCGCATCTGCCGCACTTGCCGCATAGCTGCCGCACTTGTGCCGCACTCGCAGCGCGGTTGCGGCGCGGTTGCGGTAATCTGCATAGTAAAGGGAACCATGCAGTAGACATGAGATAATGATTGTATACACTTACATGAGGGCGTCTCCCTGTGTGTGCTGGCACTTGTGAGCTGTGTTCGTCATGCCTGCTCTCCCCCTCCCTTATGCCCGCCCCCTCTCAGCCTGCTATAGTGATGTGAGGCTGATCTCGTCATAAAGGGGCGGGGCTAAATCGCGCATCCCGGTAGCCCCGCCCCTTTATGACGAGATCAGCCTCACATCACTATAGCAGGCTGAGAGGGGGCGGGCATAAGGGAGGGGGAGAGCAGGCATGACGAACACAGCTCACAAGTGCCAGCACACACAGGGAGACGCCCTCATGTAAGTGTATACAATCATTATCTCATGTCTACTGCATGGTTCCCTTTACTATGCAGATTACCGCAACCGCGCCGCAACCGCGCCGCGAGTGCGGCACAAGTGCGGCAGCTATGCGGCAAGTGCGGCAAGTGCGGCAGATGCGGTTTTTTTACCGCATCTGCCGCGAACGCGGGTAAGCCCGCTTTTAGCAACAAAAACCAGACCTAAACAGACCGCCAGGGAGGTTAAACATCCCCCTATAATTCAACCAAGTCTTCCTTTGTGTTCTTTTTTCCAAATAAATACTAGGAGACAAGTAACTCCCCAAGTCTTTCCCTTTCCTAGGGACCACCCTACATCCTGATTCCAAAATAGCTGACAATTTACTATCTTGATATAATATAGGGAGATTCTTCAGAAAAATGCGTTTGATGTCATAGTACTGGTTGCTAAAGGGTGTTGAAAAGGTCGGTATTATTGATCCCGGAGGGGCTTCTCGTTCTTTCTGTGCCAAGAATCTTTCTTTCTGTGCCAAGGAATCCCTCTTGGCACAGAAAGAACGAGAAGCCCCTCCTTGACTCTGCAATATTCACTGCTCTATCTAACATCCATTTTTTGTATCCTCTTGATCGTAACCTTTTAGTCATGACAACAGCTTCATTCTTAAATTCCATATATGTTGTGCAGTTGCGTCTTGCTCTTATTAATTCCCCTACCGGCAGATTTTTAATCACATGCTTAGGATGGTTACTTACTGCTCTAAGGACCGAGTTCCCACTAATGGGTTTGCGATACAATCTAGATGTAATTTTTCCTGTTCTTACATTACCCACTAAATACACATCCAGAAATGGAGTTTTAGTTCCATGTACCTCCATTGTAAAACGTAGATTGAAATCATTCGTATGAAAATACTCCAACATTCTTTTCACTGTCAAATTTCTGGTGAAATGATTAACATCCTTAAGGGTCTGAAAGAAATCAGCGTCCTTATTTGGTACAAAGTTCAGTCCTTTTTCCAAAAGACATACCTGCGGCTCTGATAATATATTGGCAGATAAATTCATCACCGCAAAATTGTTAAAGTCACTTACTTTTTCTGTTTCTTCCTGTACCTCTGATTTTCTTCTTGACCGCCTCCTTTTCTTTTTCCCCCGTTTTTTGGAGCTGAAGCATATCTGGTATTATAGCCCGCATGGAATTCCTCTGGGCTATGATCCTGGCCCATGTCCAAAGAACCCTCTGAGCTCCCAGATGAAACAGGGGAGGAGAAACTCACATTCCTCTTACCTGATTGCTTTGGAGGATTCCTCAAAATAGGTTTAGGGGCTGGAGTCTTGGGTGTTTTTGGAGTTCCCGGGGTGTAAGGCGAATGCGGTGAACGCGGTTTTTTAGGTGTGAACTGCTTCCAGGCATAAACCGTATCATGGTCCCACCATACTTTCAGGTGTTGAATTAAGACTTTTTCCAAAGCATGGAAAGCCTTATTAATGTCAGGAGTATCGCCACACGAAACATCTTCCCCGGAGAAAATAGCTTCCAGTTTTTTTGCTCGCAGGTTCCGACAGATAGATAAATAATCCTTTGTGGAGTCCATGGTCAGACTTCGCTAACCTAATAAAGGAATTATATCCAGGTGCGGGAAAAGGTGGGAGCTTCCACCAAAAGTTTGAAAAATCAAGAGAAGAATTAGCTCCAACCAGGGATTTCTTATATGTGGACAAACCAGTTGTTCCAGTCTTCCATGCCCTCCCCAAGACCCATAGGCTGTGTTCCCCCCACCTTTGAGGACAATCATGGCAGGAATTGGATCCTTTCATGAGAGACTTTCGGGGTGGGTGGACTCAAAATTGAGGGTCTTGGTGGAGGGCACTCCAGGCTTAATAAAGGATACTAAACATTTGATGCAGGCTGTAGATGGAATGACATGGCAGGAGGATTTTAACTGGTTAACTTGCGATGTAGTGCAGCTGTACTCTACTATCCCCATGGGAAAGCTATATGGGTATTACAAGAAACCCTGAAAGAGACGGATGTATTTACTGACAACCAAAAGGAGTTCCTTCTCATGTCCGTAGAATTTCTCTTGAGAAGTAACTATTTTACGTTTAATGAAAGCTTATTTACAGCTGTGTGGTTGCCCCATGGGCTCAAAATTTTCCCCTTCACTAGCAATATTATATATGCGAAAATGGGAGGAGAGCTTTATCTATTCTGAGGACTGTCCCTTTAAGGATTGCATACGGTGGTGTGGGAGGTACCTGGATGACCTGATCTTTATTTGGGGGGTACCGTCCTGAAAATCTCCCTCACCATCGCCTGCCCAAATGTTGAGTATTTTCATACGAATGATTTCAATCTACGTTTTACAATGGAGGTACATGGAACTAAAACTCCATTTCTGGATGTGTATTTAGTGGGTAATGTAAGAACAGGAAAAATTACATCTAGATTGTATCACAAACCCATTAGTGGGAACTCGGTCCTTAGAGCAGTAAGTAACCATCCTAAGCATGTGATTAAAAATCTGCCGGTAGGGGAATTAATAAGAGCAAGACGCAACTGCTCAACATATATGGAATTTAAGAATGAAGCTGTTGTCATGACTAAAAGGTTACGATCAAGAGGATACAAAAAATGGATGTTAGATAGAGCAGTAAATATTGCAGAATCAAGGAGTAGGGAATCCCTCCTGGCACAGAAAGAACGAGAAGCCCCTCCGGGATCAATAATACCGACCTTTTCAACACCCTTTAGCAACCAGTACTATGACATCAAACGCATTTTTCTGAAGAATCTCCCTATATTATATCAAGATAGTAAATTGTCAGCTATTTTGGATTCAGGATGTAGGGTGGTCCCTAGGAAAGGGAAAGACTTGGGGAGTTACTTGTCTCCTAGTATTTATCTGGAAAAAAGAACCCAAAGGAAGACTTGGTTGAATTATAGGGGGATGTTTAAATGTGGTGAAAATAGGTGCACTATTTGTAAATACATGGATATGGGTGAAACTTTTTGCAATAATCGAACTGGGAAGCAATATAGAATATCTACCTATATCAACTGTAACACGTCCCACGTAGTATATATGGCTACGTGTAGTAGCTGTAATAAATATTATATAGGTAGCACTATCAGATCCCTTAAGGTAAGGATGTCAGAGCACATTACAGGGGCAAATCCCAATTCAAAAGCCAACAGAACGGGCTTGTCAGGTTTATCGCGTCATTTTAGGGATCTCCATGCAGGGGACCTTAAAACTTTAAAGAACAGGGGCATAGAGAGAATACCCCGATCATATAGGGGGAAAACTGGGAGAAAGCACTACATAACCAGGAAAAACTATGGATCCTGCGGCTTGATGCACGGATTCCACAGGGTCTGAACTATAGATCTGATTTGTTATACTTTTATTGATCCTGCACCCTATGTCTCTTTTATGGTATTTGCTCTTTTGTATAATACATATTGAGTGCACTTGCAATACGATGGCTGTACATAATGTATGAATAATTCATTGGGAAAGGAGGTATATGTTTATGTATTACGTGAATTAAATCTTAATGGGATCCCCCTACTGTTATGTGGTTGGAGGATTATACCTTCTCTCTTAAAATATACTATTTGTAATATGTAATAACCTTGTAGTTGGTAACTTACAATATGAAATAACGATCTATGCTGTAGTTATCCCTAGATTTCTACACCTGTAAGTTTACCATGTAATTGCATTACTAATGTATCAGGTCTTTGCTTCTTTCTTTTCCCTCTCTCCCCCCCCCCCACCCTTTTCATTTTCCCACTTTTATTTTTTGTTATCAGCTCTTTTCTTCTCTTTCCCTCCCTCCCCCTCTCCTCCCCTATGTTTTTTATTTTATTTTATTTATATATTTTTTTTACCTTTCTTTTACTTTCTGTTACCAGCTCTTTTCTTCTCTTTCCCTCCCTCCCCCTCTCCTCCCCTATTTTATTTTATATAATTTTTTTCCTTTCTTTTACTTTCTGTTATCAGCTCTTTTCTTCTCTTTCCCTCCCTCCTCCTCTCCTAAAAATTTTTTTTTCTCTTTTACTTTCTGTTATCAGCTCTTTTCTTCTCTTTCCCTCCCTCCCCCTCTCCTCCCCTATTTTTTTATTTTATTTTATTTATATATTTTTTTTCTCTCTTTTACTTTCTGTTTTCAGCTTTTTTCTTTTCTCTTTCCCTCCCTCCCCCTCTCCTCCCCTATGTTTTTTATTTTATTTTATTTATATATTTTTTTTACCTTTCTTTTACTTTCTGTTACCAGCTCTTTTCTTCTCTTTCCTCCCTCCCCCTCTCCTCCCCTATTTTATTTTATATAATTTTTTTCCTTTCTTTTACTTTCTGTTATCAGCTCTTTTTTCTCTTTCCCTCCCTCCTCCTCTCCTAAAATTTTTTTTTTCTCTTTTACTTTCTGTTATCAGCTCTTTTCTTCTCTTTCCCTCCCTCCCCCTCTCCTCCCCTATTTTTTTATTTTATTTTATTTATATATTTTTTTTCTCTCTTTTACTTTCTGTTTTCAGCTTTTTTCTTTTCTCTTTCCCTCCCTCCCCCTCTCCTCCCCTATTTTATTATTTTTTTTTCCTCTCTTTTACTTTCTGTTATCAGCTCTTTTCTTCTCTTTCCATCCCACCCCCTCTCCTCCCCTATTTTTTTATTTTACTTTATATACTTTTTTCCTTTCTTTTACTTTCTGTTATCAGCTCTTTTCTTTTCTTTCCCTCCCTCCCTATTTTTTTTTTCTCTTTTACTTTCTGTTATCAGCTTTTTTCTTTTCTCTTTCCCTCCCTCCCCCTCTCCTCCCCTATTTTATTTATTTTTTTTTCCTCTCCTTTACTTTCTGTTATCAGCTTTTATCTTTTCTCTTTCCCTCCCTCCCCCTCTCCTCCCCTTTTTTTTTAAAATTTTTCTTTATTTTATGTAAAAAAAATTTTTTTTTTCTCTTTTCCTTTCTGTTTTCAGCTTTTTTCTTTTCTCTTTCCCTCCCTCCCCCTCGCCTCCCCTATTTTTTTATTTTATTTTATATACTTTTTCCTCTCTTTTACTTTCTGTTATCAGCTCTTCTCTTTTCTCTTTCCCTCCCTCCCCCTCTCCTCCCCTATTTTTTTATTTTATTTTATATATTATTTTTTTCCCTCTCTTTTACCTTCTGTTATCAGCTCTTTTCTTTTCTCTTTCCCCCCTCCACCTCTCCTCCCCTATTTTTGTTTTTTAACTCTTTTAAAACTTGCAGGTATATGATTGGATAGAAATAATTGATGTATATTTGTCACACATGCAAGAGGGGGGTGTTTTTGCTTTTAAATTGTATATATTTCTGTTGTCTGTATTGCCATTGTGCTGACGATTAAGTGGGCTAGACCCACGAAACGCGTCCAGTTGCTCCTCTGGAGTATGTGTGATTTTTAACATTTTTTTGGAAATAAAAAGAAATTTTGTGGCATCGGATTATACACCTCTATTCTATTTCTTCCTGAAAGCCTCAGAAATATGGGTTGTTTGAAACATTGTTCAGAAGAACAGCATACTTTGATTAAAAAGTTGATTGGAGTAGGTAAAACATATAAAGAACTGTAGACAATGATAGGCTGTTCAGCTTAAATGATCTCCAATGCTTTAAAATGGAAAGCAAAACCAGCGAGATGTGAAAGAAAACGGAAGACTACCTTTCGAATGCATGGAAGAATAGCCAGAATGGCAAAGGCTCAAGGCCACTTTACACACACCAATCTATCTGTCCAACTTCTGACCAACTTGCTGGTTGCAGTGAAATCATGGACACATTGCTCCATTGTACACAGTCACAAAATGGAGCAATGTTTTGATGATTTCACTGCAACCAGCAAGTTGGTCAGAAGTTGGACAGATAAGTTGGTGTGTGTAAAGTGGCCCTTAGGCTTGAGTACTGTGACAGAAGACCCCTGTGTGAAGCTAATCTATTAGCAAGGAGTCCCTGCAAAGACCTACTGTTAATAAAAAAAAATCAGTGAAATGGATACAATTTACCAAAGAACAGAACAACTGGCATAAAGAGAAATGGAGAAACATTTTGTGGACTAATGAAAGTAAAGTAAAATTTTTTTTTTGGGTCCAAGGGCTGTAGACAGTTTGTCAGACAACACCAAAACTCTGAATTCAAGCCACAGTACACTCTGAAGACAGAGAAGCATGGTGGCTCATGATATGGGCATGTTTCTCTTACTATGGTGCTGGGCCTATTTACAGTATACCAGGATTCATGGACCAGTTTGCAAATATCAAAATATTTAAAAAAAAAAAAACTCCTTAAATCTTCCTTAGCGAGTGTGACGAGCTGAGTGTGACCAGAGCGTAAGTGCGAATGGAAGCATGTGTGTGACTTGTGATTCAGTGACTTTGGATTCAGGGAGTTTGGAAAGGAGGACTTACTGAATTGCTGGTTGTATTTTATCAATACTTTACATTTCTTTTTTTTTCTTTTAATTTTTAATTTATTAAAGAGCAATAAGGTTACAGCATAGTACGATTAAAAAACCAAGAATATACAACATCTGAGTTCAAACAATGTAACACAACCATACAACTTAAGAGACATGGTCTGATCCTCTTATTACATGACCAAGCAACGCAGGCACCCAATAAATGGGTTCCACGTTACACAGTGTATGCGGGGATAAACCTGGCAAGTCTACATTTTGGCTTACAGTGTGATATCATGTCATCTCTGGCCCACTTTTTCGGTGGTCCTACCCTAACATGGGGGACCTTAACCCCTTCCCGCCCGGGCGCGCAGCGTATGCGCCATGGAAACATCACCGTTCCCGCCCGATGGCGCATACGCTGCGTCATCGCGGTTTCCCCCTTGCTGCGGCTCTATTAACCGGGTTCACGAAAGGGTTAATAGAGCCGCAGATAGGGGACAACCTCTAGATGACCCCACGGGAGGGGATTTCCCCCCCCCCGTGGCTAGGAGCCCTCCGATTGGCTAGTTAAGTGACAACTAGTCAATAGTGATGATTGAAACATTACACCAATAGAAATTGGTGTAATGTTTTCATTATGGCCATAGCCTGATGCTCAAAGCATCAGGCATTGGCTGGGGCACTGTGAGGTGTGTGTGCCCCCCCCCCGATCTGATTGGGGGCTAGCATCCATGTGATGCAAGCCCTCCAATCAGATGTGCAGGGGGATGTTCACAATATGGCCACCGAGCTCATCAGCTCCACTCTGTCGGTGGACGCTGATGAGCGTGCACCCCTGCAGCCCTCCGCTGCCACCGACCGTGCCCACGTGGTGTGAGCCCCCCCGCCGCCGATCGCCGCCGATCGCCGCCGCCGCCGCCGATCGCCGCCGCCGCTGCTGCCACCGCCGCTGCTGCTGTTGATTGTAAGTACCCCGCTGCTGTGATCCGCTCCCTCTCCTCCTCCCCTGGTGTCCTCTCCCCCTCCCCCTTCCCCATTGTCCTCTCTCCCCCCCCTCCCCTTTTGTCTTCTCCCCCCCCCCCCCCTTCCCTGAGTTTGCTCTCCCCCCCTCCCCTGAGTTTGCTCTCTCCCCCCCTCCCCTGAGTTTGCTCTCTCCCCCCTCCCCAGAGCTCGTTCTCACCGGTCCGGTCTGCTCGGTGTTGACCCCCTGACCGACCGCTGCCTGGCCCGAGTGACCCCCTGACCGACCGCTGCCTGGCCCGAGTGACCCCCTGACCGACCGCTGCCTGGCCCGAGTGACCCCCTGACCGACCGCTGCCTGGCCCGAGTGACCCCCTGACCGACCGCTGCCTGGCCCGAGTGACCCCCTGACCGACCGCTGCCTGGCCCGAGTGACCCCCTGACCGACCGCTGCCTGGCCCGAGTGACCCCCTGACCGACCGCTGCCTGGCCCGAGTGACCCCTGACCGACCGCTGCCTGGCCCGAGTGACCCCCTGACCGACCGCTGCCTGGCCCGAGTGACCCCCTGACCGACCGCTGCCTGGCCCGAGTGACCCCCTGACCGACCGCTGCCTGGCCCGAGTGACCCCCTGACCGACCGCTGCCTGGCCCGAGTGACCCCCTGACCGTCGTCGTCCGCCGCCCCTGACTGACCGTCGTCGTCCGCCGCCCCTGACTGACCGTCGTCGTCCGCCGCCCCTGACTGACCGTCGTCGTCCGCCGCCCCTGACTGACTGTCGTCGTCCGCCGCCCCTGACTGACTGTCGTCGTCCGCCGCCCCTGACTGACTGTCGTCGTCCGCCGCCCCTGACTGACTGTCGTCGTCCGCCGCCCCTGACTGACTGTCGTCGTCCGCCGCCCCTGACTGACTGTCGTCGTCCGCCGCCCCTGACTGACTGTCGTCGTCCGCCGCCCCTGACTGACCGTCGTCCGCCGCCCCTGACTGTCGTCGTCGTCCGCCGCCCCTGACTGACCGTCGTCCGCCGCCCCTGACTGTCGTCGTCGTCCGCCGCCCCTGACTGACCGTCGTCCGCCGCCCCTGACTGTCGTCGTCGTCCGCCGCCCCTGACTGACTGTCGTCGTCCGCCGCCCCTGACTGACCGTCGTCGTCCGCCGCCCCTGACTGACCGTCGTCCGCCGCCCCTGACTGTCGTCGTCGTCCGCCGCCCCTGACTGACCGTCGTCGTCCGCCGCCCCTGACTGTCGTCGTCCGCCGCCCCTGACAGACCGTCGTCGTCCGCCGCCCCTGACTGACCGTCGTCCGCCGCCCCTGACTGTCGTCGTCGTCCGCCGCCCCTGACTGACCGTCGTCGTCCGCCGCCCCTGACTGTCGTCGTCCGCCGCCCCTGACAGACCGTCGTCGTCCGCCGCCCCTGACTGACCGTCGTCGTCCGCCGCCCCTGACTGTCGTCGTCCGCCGCCCCTGACAGACCGTCGTCGTCCGCCGCCCCTGACTGACTGTCGTCGTCCGCCGCCCCTGACAGACCGTCGTCGTCCGCCGCCCCTGACTGACTGTCGTCGTCCGCCGCCCCTGACTGACTGTCGTCGTCCGCCGCCCCTGACTGACTGTCGTCGTCCGCCGCCCCTGACTGACCGTCGTCCCGAAAGTTACACCAGTTAACGTTCACATACACGCACACTAATAAAAAGTTTACTTTTTTTTTTTTTTACACACGCACACAGCACATACAACATGTCACGCCCGTCCCGCCCGTCCCGCTCATCAACGTCACAAAGGGTGTACTCGGCTGAGGAGGCATATGCTATACTTGCCTCCGATGCTGACAGTGAGGAAGTGGACCCCACGTTCCACTATTCCTCACATTCTTCCTCCGACAGTGAAATCTGCAGCAGTGACACCGACTCGCCACCACCACGAAGACGGCGGAGGACAAGAGATCGTCCGGAGCCAGAGGAAGAGGAGTCCGAGGAAGAGGAGTCTGAGCCTGGAGAAGAGGAGTCGGAGGAAGACCCACAGCCGTCAGTGAGTAACCCTCCACCTGGTGCTAGGCATGCCCAACCTAGCACCAGGGCCCCTGTGTGGATCCCCGTCCCTGATCGGTACACTCCACAGATTCCTGATTTTATTCCCCAATCAGGAATCCTGTTTGAGGCCACAAACTTCAGGGAAATTGACTTTTTCAAAGTCTTTTTCTCTGAGGACTTTGTGAGGCTCATGGTGGAGCAGACGAACCTGTACGCCCAACAGTTTCTGGTCCAAAACCCAGATTCCATCTTTTCTTCTTGGACTCCTGTGGACTCTGGAGAAATTATGAAATACTGGGGTTTGATACTTCATATGGGGATTGTGAACAGACCAGAAATGCGCCAATGCTGGAGTACAGATAAGTTTTTTCTAACTCCAGTGTACGGCGAAGTGATGGCCCGAAACAGATTCGACGCCATCCATAAATTTCTCCACTTTAGGGACAACACTGACAGCCTTCCCCGTAATGACCCGAATTTTGACAGATTGTTCAAAATTCGACCGGTCATCGACCACTTCAGCAGCAAGTTTGCTGAAGTGTACGTTCCCAAACGGGAAATTTGTGTGGACGAATCCCTCGTCCTTTACAAAGGTAGGCTTAGTTTCCGCCAATACATTCCCAGCAAGAGGGCCAGGTATGGGATAAAGCTCTACAAGCTTTGTGAGAGTACCTCAGGGTACACTCACAACTTTAGAGTGTATGAGGGGAAGGATTCGAGGATCGAGCCCCCAGAGTGTCCCCCTGCTCTGGGGGTATGCGGGAAAATAGTGTGGGATTTGATCCACCCACTACTTGATAAAGGTTATCATCTATACGTTGATAACTTTTAGACAAGTGTCCCGCTCTTCAGATCCCTCTCTGCCAGAACTACCGCCGCTTGCGGTACTGTGCGCAGAAACAAGAGGGATCTCCCTATGCCGCTAATTGAGCAGCCTCTCCCAAGAGGTGAGAGCCGAGCTCAATGTAGCGGCAACATGGTACTGGTCAAGTTCAAAGACCGAAGGGATGTCTTTATCTTGACCACGATCCATGGTCCCGGCACCAGGGCCACCACCACCAGAGGTACCCCAGGACAGGTCCACAAACCGGAATGTGTCCTGGGGTACAATAAGAACATGGGAGGAGTTGATCGTTCTGATCAAGTCCTCAAGCCCTACAGGGCCACGCGGAAAACGAGGAAGTGGTACAAAAAACTGGCCGTGTACATTGTCCAAATGGCAATGTATAATGCATACTTGCTGTCACGATGTGCAGGTCACACCACTAACACCTTTCTTGAGTTCCAGGTGAAGGTGATCAAGGCCCTGTTGAATGGAGGAGAACGAAGACCAAGAGAAGAAGGAGGACGAGAACGAAGACCAAGAGAAGAAAGAGGAAGACGAAGAGTAGAAGATGAAGGGGGCCCCAGCACTCCTGGAACTCGATATTCCCGCGTGGTACCAGGGCAACATTTTGCAGAGAAGGGGCCAAGAAAAAGGTGCCGGGTCTGCCATCAAAGGGGGAACAGAACGACCGTCCAAACCCAATGTAAAACGTGCCCTGACAAACCAGGTTTGTGTATCTTTGGATGTTTCGAAATCTATCACACGACCCCAGACTGACATGCACCCACAACATCATACACAAACACACACACACCCTGATGTACACTACAACACACCAACCTGACATACACACCCTGATGTACACTACAACACACCAACCTGACACACACCCTGATGTACACTACAACACACCAACCTGACATGCACTACGATAAGTGCCCCCTTAGTCTTTACCATGGCTTTGGGGGTCTTATTCCGGTGCTAGAACAAATCCCTTCCTGCAGAAAGGCCAGGCCTCGCCTCACGGTGACCTGTCCTTCTGAAAGGCTGGGTACAGTTGTGTAATTATATGTGTAATTATATTATATGTGTGATTATATATGATTATATGTGTATGGGGTCACTTGTGGGGGAACTCCAATGTGTAGGCAAACAGGGGCTCTCCATACGCAACCTGGTGTTTGCTAACAATTGGAATTGTTAGCGGACACCATGTCGCGTTTGGAGAGCCCCTGTGTGCCTTAACATTGGAGCTCCCCCACAAGTGACTCAATTTTGGAAACTAGACACCCCAGGGAACTTATCTAGAGGGTAGTGGGCATATTGAACCCCCAGGTGCTTCACAAATAAATGGGAAAAAAAAAAAAAAAGTGGAAAAAAAGTACTTTTTCGTTTTTACGGATTAATTTGTGAAGCACCTGGGGGTTCAATATGCTCACAACCCATCAGGATAAGTTCCCTGGGGTGTCTAGTTTCCAAAATGGGGTCACTTGTGGGGGAGCTCCAATGTGTAGGCACACAGGGGCTCTCCAAACGTGACATGTGTCCGCTAACAAGTTGACCTGATTTTCCATTCAAATTGTTAGCGGATACCATGTTGCGTTTGGAGAGCCCCTGTGTGCCTACACATTGGAGTTCCCCCACAAGTGACCCCATTTTGGAAACTAGACACCCCAGGGAACTTATCTAGATGGGTAGTGGGCATATTGAACCCCCAGGTGCTTCACAAATAAATGGGAAAAAAAAAAAAAAGTGGAAAAAAAGTACTTTTTCGTTTTTACGGATTAATTTGTGAAGCACCTGGGGGTTCAATATGCTCACAACCCATCAGGATAAGTTCCCTGGGGTGTCTAGTTTCCAAAATGGGGTCACTTGTGGGGGAGCTCCAATGTGTAGGCACACAGGGGCTCTCCAAACGTGACATGTGTCCGCTAACAAGTTGACCTGATTTTCCATTCAAATTGTTAGCGGATACCATGTTGCGTTTGGAGAGCCCCTGTGTGCCTACACATTGGAGTTCCCCCACAAGTGACCCCATTTTGGAAACTAGACACCCCAGGGAACTTATCTAGATGGGTAGTGGGCATATTGAACCCCCAGGTGCTTCACAAATAAATGGAAAAAAAAAAAAAAGTGGAAAAAAAGTACTTTTTCGTTTTTACGGATTAATTTGTGAAGCACCTGGGGGTTCAATATGCTCACAACCCATCAGGATAAGTTCCCTGGGGTGTCTAGTTTCCAAAATGGGGTCACTTGTGGGGGAGCTCCAATGTGTAGGCACACAGGGGCTCTCCAAACGTGACATGTGTCCGCTAACAAGTTGACCTGATTTTCCATTCAAATTGTTAGCGGACACCATGTTGCGTTTGGAGAGCCCCTGTGTGCCTACACATTGGAGTTCCCCCACAAGTGACCCCATTTTGGAAACTAGACACCCCAGGGAACTTATCTAGATGGGTAGTGGGCATATTGAACCCCCAGGTGCTTCACAAATTGATCTGTAAAAATTAAAAAGTACTTTTTTTTTTCACAAAAATTTTGTTTTAGCCTAATTTTTTAAATTTTCAAATGGCCAACAGCATAAAGTTCATCCTAAAATTTGTTGGGCAATTTCTCCTGAGTACATCGATACCTCATATGTGGTCATAAACCACTCTTTGGGCGCACGGCAGGGCTCAGAAGGGAAGGAGCGCAATTTCACTTTTTGAATGGAAAATTAGCTCCAAAAGTCAAATTGCGCTCCTTCCCTTCTGAGCCCTGCCGTGCGCCCAAACAGTTGTTTATGACCACATATGAGGTATCGATATACTCAGGAGAAATTGCCCAACAAACTTTAGGATCCATTTTATGCTGTTGCCCATGTGAAAATGAAAGATTTGAGGCTAAAAGAACATTTTTGTTGGAAAAATTTAAATATCCATTTTTTGTTTCCACTTTGCTTTAGTTCCTGTGAAGCACCTGAAGGGTTAATAATCTTCTTGAATGTAGTTTTGAGTAGCTTGAGGGGTGCAGTTTTTAGAATGGTATAACTTGTGGGTGTTTTCTGTCATGTACACCCCTCAAACGGACTTCAAATGTGATGTGGTCACTAAAAAAAATGGTTTTGTAAATTTTGGTGGAAAAATGAAAAATTGCTGATGAACTTTGAACCCTTATAACTTCCTACCCCAAAAAAATTTTTTTTCCAAAATTGTGCTGATATAAAGTAGACATGTGGGAAATATTATTTATCAACAATTTTGTGTCACATAACTCTCTGGTTTAGCAGAAAAAAAATTCAAAATTTGAAAATTTCGAAATTTTCAAAATTTTTGCCATATTTTTGATTTTTTCACAAATAAACGCAAAAATTATTGACCTAAATTTAATACTAACATGAAGCCCAATATGTCACGAAAAAACAATCTCAGAATCGCTAGGATCGGTTGAAGCGTTCCAGAGTTATAACCTCATAAAGGGACACTGGTCAGAATTGCAAAAAATGGCTCGGGCATTAAGGCTAAAATAAGCAAAAATGGGCTCGGGGGTGAAGGGGTTAACATCTTCACTTATCTATAGGGCCAGAGGCCGTAAACCAGGCCACACCAAGGACTGGTGCAGATTTATAAAAAGAAACGAGAAAGAGAAAAAAAAAAAAAAAGGTAGAAGAAAGTAAAAGGGTATAAAGAGCAGTAAGTGTAACAGAAGGACCAGGTAGGTGGAAGGTCGGGGGGGACTACAGGGCTGGAAAGGAGACGGGGGAAGGGGGGTAGAGGCGCGTGGTTGGTCTCTCTAACTATCTGATCGGTTACTCAACAGTAATAATGGATACTCCTGGGAGGCCTTGAAATCAGACCATTGGTACCAGGTGCCAAATAACTCAGTATATGTGTTCCTGAGAGACGCAGTCACGTCCTCCATCTGCATCAGGTCAATAATTTTATTCACCCACATGGCAATGCTAGGAGGGGAGGTGGATCTCCAACATTGTGGAATGCAGGCCCTAGCCGCCATCACCAGAAAGCGTAAAAGGGAGGTCTTGTAAGTCGAGATTGGACAAGCCGGGAGCTGTCTAAGGAATAGTTCTGGGCTGAAGACCTGCTCGGTCTTTGTGACTCGACATATTATGTCTTTTACATCTTCCCAAAAACGAGTCAATTTCTCACACGTCCAAAAGACATGTAGAAAAGTCCCTTCCTCCTTTCCACACCTCCAACAAGTCGGCTCTATCGTTGGGAACATAGAGTGAAGTCTTCAGGGATCCCTGTACCATCTAATTAAAATCTTGTAACTTGCCTTCTGGAGGTTAGAGCTGATTGTGGATTTATGGGCCAGAGTTAGAATACCCTCCCTCTGTTCAGGATTGAATGTTTAAATCCCGTTCCCACTTCAGAAGGAACTGTGGAGGAGGCAGGACTTCCGAGCTAGCCAGTATAGATTTTACCACCGACAGCGAGTGAGAGAGGGGTTCCTGCTCTAGACACAGTCCCTCGAATTTGGTGGGGGGGACCTATGTATAACGAAGCCTCCGGGAGAGATTTCATATAATGTCTCAGTTATAACATCCTCCAGGGGCCTAGTTGGGGCAACCCCCTCCCTGCGCAGATGTCCTCCACTCCCCTCCAAGCCGAATATCTGATAAACTGTTCTGCTGTAAAATGCTCCTCCTCGATCCATGTCCGAAACAACGGGTCAGTCAGTCCTGGACTAAAGTCAGAGGATCCAATAATTGGAGTCATAGGCGACGAGTAGGGGATCATGCGAGACCTCACCAGAGGAGAGGAACAGCATTGCAAGGTGGGTCCTATGGTAGGATGAGTTCTCAAGCCAGGGTCAGAGGTACTGGGTAACCATGGCAGAGCCCTCAAGGGAATGTTTGTAAAGCTCTGCTCTATGCTGACCCATTGCTTGGTTAATCCGCGTCTACACCAGTCCACTACCCTTACCAGTTGCGCGGAGACATAGTAAGATTTCAAGTCCAGAAGGCCCAGGCCTTCCTTCGATTTTTGTCTACACAATAGAGATCTGGCCAGACTGACTGGTCTACCGGCCCAAACGAACCTATTCTGAAGAGAGGAGAACTCCTTAAAAAGGATTCCGGGAGCTTAATTGGGACTGTCTGCAGAAGGTAGAGGGCCCTCGGCAGAGCATTCATTTTTTAGGATTTTGCATCTCCCGAACCAGGTTAAGTGACCTCTGGACCATCTACGGCAGTCATCCCGTAGCTTCTCCAGTAGGGGGACAAAGTTTGTTTGTCCAAATCAGCTGTCAAATTGATTCCCAGATATTTCAGAGAGGACCCTGCCCACCGAAATTTAAAGCTCGATCTGATGCTTGTCACCATCTTATTAGGAAGATTTATATTAAGAGCTTCTGATTTGGACCAATTAATCTTAAAGTTGGATAAGGAGGAATATTTTTCCAGCTCTGCCATCAGACACGGGAGGGAAATCACCGGATTAGCGATGAAGAATAAGAAATCGTCCGCATATCTGCTATTTTATGGGAAGTCGCCAGGGGCTCCCGGCGCCATAATGTCCGAGTTGTTTCTGATGTGTCGCAGGAGAGGCTCCGCTCCAGAGTCAGAACAAATATCAACGGTGAGAGGGGACACCCCTGACGTGTACCGTTGAGGATCGGAAAGCAGTCCGATTGTACTCCATTTACTCTAACACATGCTGATGGGCAGCTGTAGATCACCTCTATCCAGCGCAACATAGAAGAATTCAGCCCTATAAATCGCAGTACTTCCCTCATAAAATCCCAATTGACTCGGTCGAATGCCTTTTCGGCATCCGTAGATAACAGCAGCATAGGGAACCGACCAATCTCGACCTGTAAATAAGATTCAGGGCCTTTGTCGTGTTATCCCGGGCCTCTCTACCCCGCATGAAGCCCGTCTGATCTGGGTGGAAAATATCTCCCATAAGTCGGGACAATCTATTTGCCAATATCCTGGTGAATAATTTCAGATCCACGTTAAGGAGGGATATCAGGCGGTAACTCGCGCAGTTCAGCGGATCTTTACCCTCTTTAGGAATAACCACTATATTAGCTCTAAGGGCATCCCTAGGGATCACAGCCTCAGAAGCAGCTGTAATATTGTTAATGGCTGCTAAAAATGGGGAGGATAAGTGAGGAAGTAGCTAGTGATGGGCGAATCCTAAATTACTCGGAATCGCTTGACTCTAGCGAGTCCGAGCCCGGGACTCGCTACTCGTTGCGAGTCTAGCGAGTCCAATGTTAATGAATGGGGAAGCGAGTAATAGCGAGTAGTGTGCGATTTAGAAATCACAGATGTGTCTCGATTTAGAAATCACAGATGTGTCTCGGAAGCTTCAGCCTGAAGCAATCCTAGTTTTGCCATTGATTTGCATTGGACTAGTTTACTTTGCAAGTAATCGCTGGGAAACTCGCACAGATAAGAGTCCTGTCTGCTCTGTGTGCTGGCTGCCGCAGCTCCAGGGTCCTAGAGCCTGCCTGCTGCCTGATGTAGCAGAGCTGAGATTGTTCTCAGTCTGCTCATTCCCTGTGCATAGACATCTATATCTATGCACAGGGATGAGCAGAGAGGACATCGCGTTTTGGACTGCGTCGGACGGAAGAGGATTTTTTTAATTAAAGATGGCGTCCCTAATGGCTTTTTTTTTTATTTCTAATAAAAATTTTTCTCTGTTTTGTGTTTTTTTCAAAACAATTTAATAGAAATTCATGGCGGTCATGTCTAATATTGGCGTGACCGCCATAAATTTCGGGTTTAGGGCCAGCTGATAATACAAAGCTGGCCCTAACCTCTTTATTACCCAGCGTGCCACCGCCACCAGGGCCGCTGGAAGAGCGGGGTTCAGCACCAGAGGATGGCGCTTCAATGAACGCGCCATCTTCTGGGGCGGCTGCGGGCTGCAATTTGCAGCGGGGGGTGCCCAGAAAGCTTGGCATCCCTGCGCTGCGGATTCCAGCCCCCAGATGCTTAGCTGTACCTGGCTAGACATAGAAATTGCGCGGAGCCCCACGCATTTTTTTTTAAAAATTATTTCATGAAATTCATGAAATAATAAAAAAAAGGGCTCCCCTATATTCTTGTGTCCGGCCAGGTACAAATAGGCACCTGGGGGTTGGGGGCAGCCCGTCGCTGCCTGCTGGATCCGGCTGGTTCCAGAAATACGGCGAAGACCATGTAATTTTTTTTCTGAAAAATCAATAAAACAATCCTAAAAAAGGGACTGCATCTTTATTAACCCCTCAGCCCATGGTCCAGGGGTTAATAAAGATGCAGTCCCTTTTATTTACATTGTTTTATGGATTTGTCAGAAAAAAATTTCACGTGGGCTTCGCCGTATTTCTGGAACCAGCCGGATCCAGCAGGCAGCGACGGGCTGCCCCCAACCCCCAGGTGCCTATTTGTACCTGGCCGGACACAAGAATATAGGGGAGCCCTTTTTTTTTATTATTTCATGAATTTCATGAAATAATTAAAAAAAAAATGCGTGGGGCTCCGCGCAATTTCTATGTCTAGCCAGGTACAGCTAAGCAGCTGGGGGCTGGAATCCGCAGCGCAGGGATGCCCAAGCTTTCTGGGCACCCCCCGCTGCAAATTGCAGCCTGCAGCCGCCCCAGAAGATGATGTGTTCATTGAAGCGCCATCCTCTGGCGCTGAACCCCGCTCTTCCAGCGGCCCTGGTGGCGGTGGCACACTGGGTAATAAAGGGGTTAATACCAGCTTTGTTATACAAGCTGGTATTAAGCCCGAGATTCTTAATGTCAGGCCACGTTTGACCCAGCCACTAAGAATCTCCAATAAAGGGTTAAAAAAACACAACACAGAGAAAATTTTTTATTTGAAATAAAAAAAAAGCCATTAGGGACTCCATCTTTAATTAAAAAAATCCTCTTCTGTCCGACGCAGTCCAAAACGCGATGTCCTCTCTGCTACATCCCCTGTGCATAGATATAGATGTCTATGCACAGGGATGAGCAGACTGAAAACAATCTCAGCACTGCTACATCATCTCTGTGAGCAGGCGGGCTCTAGGACCCTGGAGCTGCGGCAGCCTGAACAGAGAAGACAGCTGGACTCGGCTCGCAAAGTAACAGCAGTTACTTTGCGAGTTTCCCTGCTATCACTGGCACAGTAGCCGAGTCTAATGCAAATCAAAGGCAATCCTAGTTTTGTCAGCGTTTGCCATTGATTTGAATTGGACTCGTGCGAGTAAACGCTGGGAAACTCGCAGAGTACCGAGTCCTAGCGAGTCCCTTACTACTCGCCGAGTAACGAGTCCTAGCGAGTAGATTCGCCCATCCTTTTGTAATATTCTAGCGGCAAACCGTCAGGGCCCGGAGCCTTACAATTAGGTGACTGACGTACAGCCTCCAGTAGTTCCTCCGCCGAGATGGGGCTCTCTAGCGAAAATAAGTAACCGTCTGAAATCTTAGGTAGGCCCGAGGTTTCAACATAGGCTCTCATCTTTTGCCTCTTGACCATCAAACTATCCATTGAGACTGTGCCCCCAAGGGAGTAGAGCTTAGTATAAAAGTCCCTGAAGGCGGAAACAATTTCAAGTGGGATAGACACTACATTACCCTTAGCATCCACGGCTTGGGGGACAAATCCTCTTGCTCGCTGTGTTCGTAGGGCCCTAGCCAGAGTTTTACTAGTTTTATTCCCGATTCGTAAAAATGTCTCCGACACCTGGCTAGTGAGACCTTAGCCTTAGACATTACCAGTGTCTGTAATTGCTCCGTCTCCTTAGAAGCACAGCGAGAGTCTGAGGATCCCGCCGTGCTTTATGGCTTGTCTCCAACCTATGAATCTCCACCACCAGGCTCTCCACCTCCCGCTCCCTGTCTCTCTTCAAGCGCGCCCCATGCTTAATGAACACCCCTCTGATCACACACTTATACACCTCCCATACCACGTTAGGTGAGACGGCTGTCCCCTCATTGCGCAGAAAATAATCCTTTATAGTAGATTCAACGTCTGTCATCACCATGTCATCTACTAGCAAGGAGGAATTTAAGATCCAATGGTTAATACTTTACATTTCTTTTTACTTATCTGTCTGGTACAAACCCCATTGGGTAATGAGCTCCATAATTGACAATGCCATCCAGTGTACATCTTGCCACATGTATGCAATCCTTGAACAACCTGTCGAGGGGCATACTGCTGTGTGAGATGTAAGCATGCTGTGCATTTGGAAGCCCCGATACTGGATCTAAATCAACAGCTGTCGACACTGAGATCCATAAACAATATGACAAGGAGTCTGCTGCTCACTGAATAGCTGCTCAATGGTATAGATGTGGGGGAGGATGGTACCATGGAGAAGGACAGTGAGGCAGTTTGCTGGGTGACCGTTAGAAGGCGGGGTAGAGGGAAGAGTGCCAGGGAGGCTAGCCCTGATCTGGCACACC
Organism: Allobates femoralis; assembly: GCA_033576535.1. Lineage (NCBI taxonomy): Eukaryota > Metazoa > Chordata > Amphibia > Anura > Aromobatidae > Allobates > Allobates femoralis. The sequence goes on from JARQOC010000005.1 coordinate 338,769,767, forward strand.
CCAATAAATTTGCTAAGTTGGCAGATAAGGGGGGTGTCAGTACAGGGATAGCACTGCAGCAGCAAGGCATGACCTCTGAAAGCCAGAGGAGTGTCTGCTCCAGTAAAGGGGAAAACAGGAGAGCAGGGCAGGCCAGACAGGTGCTGGTAGTGGGCGACTCAATTATTAGGGGAACAGATAGGGCAATCTGTCATAAAGACAGGGATCGTCAAACAGTGTGCTGCCTACCTGGTGCTCGAGTCCGGCACATCGCTGATTGGGTTGACAGATTACTGGGAGGGGATGATGAGGACCCAGCTCTCATGGTGCCCATTGGCACAAATGACAAAGTTAGAAGTAGGTGGAAGGTCCTAAAAGATGATTTCAGGGAATTGGGCTGCAAGCTTAAGGCAAGGACCTCAAGGTAGTATTCTCTGAAATACTGCCTGCACCACGTGCCACACCAGAGAGGCAAAGGGATATTAGGGAGATAAATAAGTGGCTCAGGAATTGGTGTAGGAAGTAGGGGTTTGGGTTCCTTGAGAACTGGGCCGACTTCTCTGTTGGCTACAGGTTCTAATCTAGGGACGGGCTGCACCTCAATGGAGAGGGTGCAGCTGTGCTGGGGAGAAAATGGCTAGAAGGTTGGAGGAGTGTTTAACTAGGGATTGGGGGGGAGGGTATTCATTGTACAGGAGGGGAAGATAGTGTAAATAGTAACCTGGGCACAAGTAATGAAGTTGGGGGTGGCTGGGGGGGTGGGGTCAGAACAGTCAATATAGTAGGAAGAAATAGAGGTAAAGAGAGATGCATAAAGTGCATGTACACTAATGCCAGAAGCCTCACCAACAAAATGGAGGAATTAGAATTAATTTTGTTGGAAAATAATTATGACATGGTGGGGATATCGGACACATGGCTGGACGAGAGCAATGACTGGGCTGTTAATTTACAGGGCTATAGTCTGTTCAGAAATGACCGTACAAATAAGCGAGGGAGAGGTGTGTGTTTTATATGTAAAATCATTTTTAAAACCCATCCTTCGTGATAATATATATGAATCTAATGAAGATGTAGAGTCCCTGTGGGTGAAGATAATGTGGACACCCTGTGCCAGGTCACCACAGACTCCTTTGGGACACTGAAGGATTTCTCACAGCGAGTAACCCACTAACACACAACACCTTTCACCCCAGGCCTGTAGGGGGAGCTCCACTGGTTGCCTTAAGCCAGTTTCCCCTATAAATACAGGTTCTGGAGGGAAAACGGCAGAGTGTGCAGTCACTACAGAACTGTGAAGAACTGAGAGAGCTGAGCTGGTACTGGAGCCGTGCTAGGCCCATACCAGCAACCACCTGAGAGAGTGGTAGACCCCCAGAGTAGAGGTCGAAGGCAGAGGAGAGAGAAACTTGCTACAAGAAGGGGGCAGAGGAGTCATACCAACTCACACGATCGGAGTTCTGGTCACTGGGTCCGAGCTGCAGGGACAGAGAGAATAGGCCCCGCAGAGAATCCAGCACCACAAGGAGGTTTAGCTTCCAGGACGCCCGCAGCACCAACAATTGAGAGCCAGGGACCGTGAGTCAGGATCCTGACGGAAACCCAATAGAGAGCCCTCAGTGCAGCAACCCGGGTGTGGAGAGTCACAGAGAGAGAGAAGCAACGGTCTGGTCGGGTTCCATGCCTGCCAGACTCCAAACTGAGTAACTGAGATAAGGAGGCCTACAATCACTGTGGAGATCCTAAGGTGTTTCCCTCAACTCCGGATGAGTGTACCAGCACAGAACACCAGTAAAGGTACCAAAAGACTTTTATATGTGCGTGTCCCTCCTTCCATCTGCACCACACTGACCGTGCTCCCCTACTCCCACTTTGCACAGAAACGACTGTGCTGCCAAATTACCCTCACTACAACTTACATCCCCGGGGACCCCCGCTCATCCTGTAGGGAGCGGTTACGCCTTGCTGCCACCCATCACCCCGGAGGCCCAAGCAGCGCCAGTGCCATCACCGGTACCCTACAGGTGGCGTCACGACAGACATTTCTATTATTTTCCCTTTTCCCCATTTTTCATCTACATCCCCCGGGCCCACGGCCTCAGGCACCGCTACCCGTGACTTCTCCTGCAGACCGCGCCTGAGTGATCCGAGTACACCTGGACAGATTCTGGCGTCACAAACAGGATCCCGTGCTCGGTGTAACCGGGTACTGTGCGCCATCTATTGACTGTGATTGCGAACTGTAAATTTGAACTGCTGCAGAGCTGCCACCGACACCTGCACCAGTAGCTCCGATAATGCCGATCTCCCTGCCGTACGTCCCCAATGCAGCCTGGTTACCCAAGTACGACGGCAAGCCAGGCGCCCTCGATGCATTCCAGTGGAAGATATGCACCGTGCTGGACATGTACGCGATGACCGGTAAGCAGAGAGCATCAGTAGTAATGGGACAGTTAACAGGTGCAGCAGAAACTGGTCTGCGGAAGATCAGGAGTCTGTTGAACAAATATTTGCAAATTTAAAGAGAGTTTTTGATCATCATACTGAATCTGAATTAAGACTGTTGTTTTACCATTGCAAGCAAGGGGCGCAGGAAAGTGTCCTAAATTATTCCCTACGCCTGCAGGAGGCACTGAGACTCCTTAAAGCGAACCTGTCACCCCCTCCAGGCATCTAAAGGTAACATAGCCACCTTCTGCAGCACTAAGGCTGAATTCTGTCAAGGCATGTCTCTAGCATTTATGCTCCCTTGATTCACTAAAATAAAGACTTATATAAAATCTGTTTCAAACCAGACCCAAGACCGGGAGGCGGGTTTTCAAGTGTCTGTCTCCTTCCTCTGTGGTGTCAGTCATCCCTCTCTGTTCTCTGTGCACCTCCTCCAGGGCCACCTCCCTGCATTACAGAGCTTTGTCAGCTCTGCTACAACATAGAGCTGCTGTTATAGGAGACCCCACAGTAGTAAATCTAGCAGGAGGCCCCTGAGCAGACAAAGCACTGCCTGCTACATAGCAGCCTTGAGCTGAGCTGTCAGCAGTGCAGCAGAGTTGAGTTTGTGCTTTAGATCAGGGGCTGAGGACGGAGCAATGCTGCTGGGTACAAGAAACTGAAAGTGAAACCTGCTCAGCTCAAGGGCTGCTACGTAGCAGGCAGTGCTTTGTCTGCTCGTCCTCCTGCTAGATTTACTACTGTGGGGTCTCTTATAACAGCAGCTCTATGTTGTAGCAGAGCTGACAAAGCTCTGACTGTAATGCAGGGAGGTGGCCCTGGAGGCGGCGCACAGAGAGCAGAGAGTGATGACTGACACCACAGAGGAAGGAGATAGACACTTGATCCCGCCTCCCGGTCTTGGATCTGGTTTGAAACGGATTTTATAAAAGTCTTTATTTCAGTGAATCAAGGGAGCATAAATGCTATAGACACCTTGATAGAATGCAGCCTTAGTGCTGCAGAAGGTGGCTATGTTATCTTTAGATGCCTGGAGGGGGTGACAGGTTCGCTTTAAACAAGCCGATCCCGGTGGCGTTCGTGATGAGAATAAAACGCTTATTGAACAATTTGTAATGGGCCTCAAGTTACCCGATGACAGGAAACAAGCACGCTGGTGGTCTCTTCAAAACCCTGACGCAGAGTTTGCTACGCTAAAGGAATTAACTGTTAGGGGACAGCAGCTCCCAGCAGTGCCAGACTTAACCCCACAGCCGCAATGGACTAAGACCCCTTCCTTGCCAGAAGCACCTTCCTCGTCCCCTGCAGTAGAAACCAGTATGCAGGCTATGACCCCTGATCGGTTTGACAGTCTGTGTCCAGAGGTGCGCCAGCTGACCAAAGAGGTGGCTAAGCTCCGAGGTGCTAGGCAACCCAAGACAGAAGCAAGGCGATCAGACAAGATCCAGCTCGCTGACAGCCCCGACGATGTTCCATGGATGAAGAGAAGGACATCACCGCTTCAAGGAGGACCACAGATCGCTACAGTGCCGATGGACAGCCCGTCTGTCGCAAGTGCAACAAAGAAGGACACATCTACTGGTTCTGCCCTATAAACGAGCAGCCCCTGGGGCCGAAGGGCCAACCCCAGGAGTAGACAGTCCAGGCCCGTCCAACTGGGAGCACAGGTATGAGGGAGATCGTCCGTACCTGTCCATCATCATCGACGGCACCGCTACCACTGCATTGGTAGATACGGGATTCCAGGTGACCACTATCCCGAGTATCCTTTACAAACGGTTCTGGTCCGACATAAAACTGGAACCCCCAAACCCTGGCTTGAACATTGTAGCAACTAATGGGTTGCCCGTAATGATAGAGGGGCAGTGGGAGGCAACAGTAAAGGTGGGGAGGGTACAGTTAAAGAACCAGGAACTTATAGTGGTTCAGGACAAACCAAATGAGCGGGATCCACATGTGATATTGGGAACCAATGTAATGGTTGACTGCCTAGATGAAGTGTTGTTTTTGCTCCAGCAGAGTGCAGATACCACTAACCAGGCGAGAGGAGAGCTCTTCAGAAGGAGATCCGAGCTCTTGTGTATCATCAGCAGGTAACAGTAGTCCTACACTCCTGACAGCCAGGGGAGTGGTTGATGTATGAAAAGGAAGGGTCCCTGTACGTGCATTAAACTATGGTGATGATGAAGTAAAGCTGCCACGGTATTCCACTGTTGCAAAATTTTACCATGTAGATAACAACTCAATACATAAAGCTGAATCACTAGTTCAGACAGTGTCAGACGAACCCCATGGATTCCAAGAACCAGCTAGAAAAATGGTGTCAGGAGCTCAGTATAAAACAGAAAAAAACAGCACTTTGCGCCACACCACTAAATTTCACCACAATGTTGTTCTATTAAATGAACACTAACCTTTCCAGGTTGTGCACGGATCCGCACAACCAGATTAAGCGTATAGGGAGATAGGGTCCATAAGGTTGATGGTCATCAGACCTCTGTGTGGTGAGAAGATTTTTTACGCTCCTTGAGTTAGTAGAAATCACTTCCTTGTCTCCTCAGAGCCGGCTGATCATGTGATGGACACAGGTGGAGTTAGGATGATATACTGCCAGATCCTGTGGACTTGCCCGAGCTGCTTGCTACACCGCGCTCCTCGAAGGGAGAATGGGTACGAATGATAGAAGAAGCGGTGTTTAAATACGGCGCTAGGTGACACAAGATCACACCTTCAAAGATTTACCTTAGGTTTATTACACAAAGCTGCAGGGTGCAACCACAACGCGTTTCAACACAGAAATCGGCCGATTTGTGTGTCGAAGCGCATTGTGGTCGCACCCAGCAGCTTTGTGTAATAAACCTAAGGTAAATCTTTGAAGGCGTGATCTTGTGTCACCTAGCACCGCATTTTAACAACGCTGCTTCTATCATAGGAGCTCAGTATAGGAACTGACAACACATCTTCTCACTAGAAAAATGGAGTTTATCGGGTAGTACGGGAATACAAACAAGTGTTTAGCAAGCATCCACTTGACTTTGGAAGAATTAAAGGGGTACAACATCACATACCCACAGGTAACCATCCACCCATTAAAGAAAGATACAGGCCTATACCACCAGCACACTACCAGAAAGCAAAAGGGATGCTACAGGACATGAAGAATGCAGGGGTCATTAGAGATAGTTGTAGCCCCTGGGCAGCACCACTGGTCCTGGTTAAAAAGAAAGACGGTAGTATGAGGATGTGTGTAGATTATAGGCAGATCAACAGAGTAACACACAAGGATGCATACCCGTTACCACGCATAGAAGAGTCACTAGCTGCATTAAAAGTCTGCCAATTACTTTTCAACTTTGGATCTTACTAGTGGGTACTGGCAGGTCTCCGTTGTAGAAGATGACCGTGAGAAGACAGCATTCACGACACCAATGGGGTTATGCGAATTCAATAGCATGCCATTTGAGGTATGCAACACACTAGGAACATTCCAGAGACTGATGGAGTGTTGCCTAGGCCACAGAAACTTCGAGACTGTGCTGCTATACCTGGACGATGTCATAGTGTACTCCAAGACCTATGAAGATCACCTGCAACACCTAAGTGAAGTGTTTGAATCCTTGTCCAAGTATGGTATGAAGTTGAAACCGTCAAAGTGTCACTTGTTAAAACCCAAAGTCCAGTACCTGGGACATGTGGTCAGTGCAGAAGGCGTAGCACCCAACCCAGACAAGGTTACAGTCATCCAGAACTGGCCAGCGCCAACCACCTTCAGAGAGGTACGTCAATTCTTGGGACTGGTCGGGTACTACAGGAGGTTTATCAAAGGCTACACAAAGATGGCAGCGCCCATGCAAGATCTCCTGGTAAGTCAATCCAAGAAAGGCAAGATCAGAGGCCTTCCATTCCGGTGGGGACCAGAGCAAGAACAGTCTTTCCAGAAGCTGAAAGATGCCCTAACTGGAGAAGATATATTGACCTACCCTGATTACAATTTACCGTTCCTGTTATACACTGATGCAAGCAATGAAGGCTTAGGAGCAGAAACAGCAAGGCAAAGAGAAAGTAATAGCCTACGCCAGCAGAAAGCTCCGTCCAACAGAGAGGAACCCGGAGAATTACAGCTCTTTCAAGTTGGAGTTCCTAGCCTTAGTCTGGGCGATCACAGAACAGTTCAAGCATTACCTGGCGTCCTCCAAGTTCACGGCTTTCACTGACAACAACCCTCTAACCCATTTAGAGACTGCAAAGTTATGAGCCATGGAGCAACGTTGGATGGCAAGATTGTCAAACTACGACTTCACTGTCAAGTATCGGGCAGGTCATAAGAATGGCAACGCTGATGTCCTATCCAGAATGCCTAATCTACCAGATGAAGGAGAAGACGTAGACGAGCTAGAATTACCAGCTTTCCACCGTCCAAGTACAGCCTCATGTCATCAGGCAAGTCAAAGACGTAAAGAGAACAGTGAACCTGATATCCCACCATAACTGGAAAGAGACCCAAGACAGTGACCCGGATGTTAGTTTAATCAAAAAGCTAATAACCAAAGAGCACTCCTGTCTGAGTCCAGATGCTATGCCAGATGCCAAACGCTTATGGAAAGAGAATGGAAAACTATTTGTCTATCAAGGGAAACTATGCAGACGTCACCTTAACCCCAAAACCCAGGAACTTATCTGGCAAATAGTGGTTCCAAAAAGAGAAGTCCCAATGATACTAGAAGCTTATCACAATGATGCAGGACACTTTGGTTGGAAGAAACTGGAGATGCTGTCAAAGGGCCGTTTCTACTGGGTCGGCATGAGCGGTTCTATTGAAAAATGGTGTAAGAACTGTGGACCGTGTCACCTTAGAAGAAAAGACCAGCAAAGTCACAAAGCTCCGCTACAGCCAATCATTACCAAGAAACCTCTTGAAATTGTAGCCCTAGCTAACACCTAGCTGAACAGGGTACACCTATGCTCTTACAATGGTTGATCACTACTCAAGATTCCTGGTTGTCGCACCAGTTAAAGATTTAACTGCAGAAGTAGCAGCCAAGACCTTCCAGGGTCATTTCTGTCAACCGCACGAGTATCCAGATCAAGTATTGACAGATCAAGGTCCAGCATTTGAGTCAGACCTATTCCACATGTTCCTAGGATTGTATGGATGCAAGAAGATAAGAACCACACCGTATCATCCGCAAACAAATGGTCTGTGCGAGAAAATGAACAACATTGTCATTGATATGTTAAAGACCTTATCACTTGACGAAAGAAATCAGTGGCCAGAAAAGCTACCTGACTTAGTGGATATCTACAATCACATACCTGTCAGTTCAGCTAGCTACGCACCAGCATACTTAATGTGAGCAAGACCTGGAAAACTCCCAATTGACTTGGAGATGGGAACAGTAGAACCAACCCAAGATACTTCAGATAAAGATTGGAATTATCACCGCCAAAAACAGTACAAGGAGGTTCAGGAAAGTGTTGGGAAGAACTTAGATCAAAGCGGAAGTAAGCAAGAACATGACTTCAACAAACACGCTTCAGCAGAACCCTTAACACCAGGTGAACTAGTTCTCAAAAGAAAAAGAAGAACAAACAAACTAGATGATCATTGGGAATCAGAACCATATACTGTTATGCAATCCAATTTTGATAATTCAAAGACTTGCGTAATTAGCCGAGATGAAGGAAGAACAACCACAACAGTATCAAGAGATCATCTTAAGAGATGCCCTGATCAATTAAAACTGCAAAAAGTAACTTATCAGCAGCTGAAGAACCAAAGAAAAAGTGATTCATACTGAAATTGGAGATTTACCAGAGGACTGGCCTCAGTACAATGGAGCAGTTATAATACCAGTCATTTCATTCTATCAACCTTTGGAAAATCAAGTCCCAATTCAACCTGCAGAAGAACCAGAACCAATACCAGAACTAAGAAGACCAGAAGAACCTGTTCAAGTGCAAGAAGTGCAGCCTGTTGTACCGGAACCAGAGATTCCAGCAATCGATGAACCTGTCAGTCCATTAGAAAGACTACATGAATACTACGGTATTCCAGCATCACGTAGGTCCAATAGACTAATGGCCACTTTACACGCGGCAACCGGTCAGATAGAAAACGGCAGGTGTCGGAGACAATTGTACCTTTTACCTTCAAAACACCTTGAAGTGGCTGCGTGTAAATCAGGTATCTGCAAGGTGTTTTGAAGGTAAAAGGTACAATTGTCTCCGACACCTGCCGTTTTCTATCTACCTGTTGCCGCGTGTAAAGTGGCCATAAGAGATAGTGCACGCACAACACCAGAAATAGACATTAATGACATGCCAATACTGCGCAGATCAACCCGTAGTACCTTTGGTGAGTTACCACTCAGATTTAGAGAATAAACTATAGAGTGTCAAAATGAAGAAATGTAAATAGTGACTTTAGTCCGCCAATGTAAATAGTAGTGTATAGAAGGGTGGAGGAACTGGGCACAGCCCCAAACATATCAAGTTGGGAATAGAAAGTGCCAAGGGTAGAGAAAGAAGGTAAGACCCGGCCTCCTAAGCCCCATAGGAAATTTGTGTAAAGTATGAAGTGTGTTAACCCGTAAATGTGTTCAAAGCCATCAGAGACTTTACTGCTGGACTTTACCTTTTACCCGTTTGTCTAAGCCGGACTACAGTCACAGGACTAGCGTGACTAAAAACTACTTTTCCCTTTTTCCAGCATGCAGCAGATGGACTAGTGCCGTAACGACTGCTTTTTCATATTTTTCATATTTTCAGTGATTTTTGTATATTTTGAATCAAAGACTCTGTAAAGACCTGTTAATGTATATAAATATAAGTGTGTTGTAACAAACACTTTTGCTCAGTCCGGGAGAACTGAGGTTAACTAGGGGAATGTGGCACCCTGTGCCAGGTCACCGCGGACTCTCTTGGGACACTGAAGGTTTTCTCACAGCAAGTGACCCACTAACACACAACACCTTTCACCCCAGGCCTGTAGGGGGAGCTCCACTGGTTGCCTTAAGCCAGTTCCAATCTATAAATACAGGTTCTGGACGGAAAACAGCAGAGTGTGCAGTCACTACAGAACTGTGAAGAGCTGAGTGAGCTGAGCTGGTACTGGAGCCATGCTAGGCCCATACCAGCAACCACCTGAGACAGTGGTAGACCCGCAGAGTAGCGGTCGAAGGCAGAGGAGAGAAACTTGCTACAAGAAGGGGGCAGAGGAGTCAAACCGACTCACCCCATCAGAGTTCCGGTCACTGGGTCCGAGCTGCAGGGACAGAGAGAATAGGCCCCGCAGAGAATCCAGCACCACAAGGAGGTTTAGCTTCCAGGACGCCCGCAGCACCAACAATTGAGAGCCAGGGACCGTGAGTCAGGATCCTGACGGAAACCCAATAGAGAGCCCTCAGTGCAGCAACCCGGGTGTGGAGAGTCACAGAGAGAGAGAAGCAACGGTCTGGTCGGGTTCCATGCCTGCCAGACTCCAAACTGAATAACTGAGACAAGGAGGCCTACAACCCTACTCGCTGTGGAGATCCTATGGTGTTTCCCTCAACTCCGGATGAGTGTACCAGTACAGAACACTAGTAAATGTACCAAAAGACTTTTATGTGTGCGTGTCCCTCCTTCCATCTGCACCACACTGACCGCGCTCCCCTACTCCCACCTTGCACAGAGATGACTGTGCTACCCTATTAACCTCACTACAACTTACAGCCCCGGGGACTCCCGCTCGTCCTGTAGGGAGCGGTTACACCTTGCTGCCGCCCATCACCCCGGAGGCCCAAGCAGCGCCGGTGCCATCACCGGAACCCTACAGGTAGCGTCATGACAGACATTTCTATTATTTTCCCTTTTCCCCATTTTTCATCTGCATCCCCCGGGTCCACGGCCTCAGGCACCGCTACCCGTGACTTCCCCTGCAGACCGCGCCTGAGTAATCCGAGTACACCCAGGGCCTGGGCTGGACAATAAGAGAAGGGGGAAAAAATAATAAATTACTGATAGGGGTTTGTTATAAGTCTCCAACAATAATGGAGGTGGAGGAGAATATCCTCATAAAGCAAATAGATGAAGCAGCGACTCAGGGAGAAGTCATTATCATGGGGGACTTAAACTACCCTGAAATTCATCGGCGATCATAAACCTGCATTTCCAGCAAAGGTAATAGGTTTGACAACTATGAGATACAATTACCTTTCACAACTAGTTCAGAACCCAACAAGAAGGGGGGCACTGCTGGACCTAACATTAACCAACAGGCCGGACCGCATATCAATTATACCGGTTGGAGGTCACTTGCGCAATAGTGATCACAAAATATTTAGTTTTCAAGTATCCTTTAATAAGATGTGTAGTAGAGGGACTACAAGGACACTAAACTTCAGGAAGGCAAATTTCCAATGGATGAGAGATGATCTTAGTGCAGTAAACTGGGATGATGTCTTGAGACATAAAAGTACACAAAGCAAATGGGAGACGTTTATTAGCATCCTGAATAGGACCTGTGCGCAATATACAGTACAGACCAAAAGTTTGGACACACCTTCTCTCTCATTCAAAGAGTTTTCTTTATTTTCATTACTATGAAAATTGTAGAATCACACTGAAGGCATCAAAACTATGAATTAACACATGTTTTACAAAAAAGTGTGAAACAACTGAAAATATGTCTTATATTCTAGGTTCTTCAAAGTAGCCACCTTTTTGCTATGATTACTGCTTGGCATTCTCTTGATGAGCTTCAAGAGGTAGTCACAGGAAATGGTCTTCCAACAGTCTTGAAGGAGTTCCCAGAGATGCTTAGCACTTATTGGCCCTTTTGCCTTCACTCTGCGGTCCAGCTCACCACAAACCATCTCGATTAGATTTAGGTCTGGTGACTGTGGAGGCCAGGTCATCTGGCGTAGCACCCCATCACCATCACACCTCCTCCTCCATGCTTCACGGTGGGAGCCAAGCATGTAGAGTCTATCCAGGGCCGGCTCCAGGTTTCTGTGGGCCCCGGGCGAAAAAGTCTCAGTGGGCCCCCTTTAGTATACATCATGGACTATAATATATATATATTGCCGCACACTTACCGCAAGCCCCATAGACAATGCATGGGGCTTGCCGCAAATGCGTAGCAAGTGCAGCCGCTAGGCGGAAAATGTGTCAGATGCGGATTTTTTTTAGCGCAACTGCATTACTAAAAAAACACCTATGTGAAGGCAGCCTTACAGGAACAGTGACTGCTGAAACCAGCAAGAGCTGTTTCTGACAGTGCGTATATTACATGTTGTTAGGAGCTGCTGAAATGCGTTTGCATTCCCTTGCGCTTTTTAAAAATACCATTCAAATGCAAAATGTTGCATTGTTGTGCGTCTGAGGATGCTTGGTATATAGGCAAGCATCCTCAAGCACACAAATAATGCAAGCAGCTCAATGGAGCCACACTGCCATATGGGTGGCACCGCAGCCAAGAGGAATGTCTGGCCGTCCGGATCTCTCTTTCTCCTCACCTTTCTTCTCGCTGCTCCGGTCTCCTCCGGTCACTCTGCACATACCAGCCCAGTCATGACAACATCGTGCCCCTCCATGCTGAGCTGCAGAATGCAGACAGCGGCAGAAGAGACTATGGAGAAGAATGCTGCTGGCAAAGGTGGCTGAGACTATAGGAGCGGAATCTGCGGGCGGCTACCACTGGTACACATACCTGCTACGCACGCGGCTCTGCTCCATACACCTCCTACGCACGCGGCTCTGCTCTATACAACTCCTACGCACGCGGCTCTGCTCCATACACCTAATAACGCACGCGGCTCTGCTCCATACACCTTGTACCCACGTGGCTCTGCTCCATACACCTCGTACCCACGCGGCTCCACTCCATACACCTCGTACCCACACGGCTCCGCTCCGTACACCTAGTACCCACACGGCTCCGCTCCGTACACCTAGTACCCACAAGGCTCCACTCCATACCCCTCGTACACACACGGCTCCACTCCGTACACCTAGTACCCACACGGCTCCGCTCCGTACACCTAGTACCCACACGGCTCCACTCCATACCCCTCGTACACACATGGCTCCGCTCTGTACACTTAGTACCCACATGGCTCTGCTCCATACCCCTCGTACACACACGGCTCTGCTCCATACACCTAGTACACACTGGGCTCCGCTCCATACACCTCGTACACACTCGGCTCCACTCCATACACCTCGCACACACTCTGCTCCGCTCCGTACACCTAGTACACACACGGCTCCGCTCCGTACACCTAGTACCCACACGGCTCCGCTCCGTACACCTCGTACACACACGGCTCCGCTCCGTACACCTAGTACCCACTCGGCTCCGTTCCATACACCTAGTACACACTCGCCTCTGCTACATTCACACTGTAAATCCCTCCTGATCCCACACATAAACTTCACCAAATTGCCATACCCCTAGTACAAACTCACCTCTGCTACATTCACACTGTAAATCCCTCCTGACCCCACACATAAACTTCACCAAATTGCCTTACCCCTAGTACACACTCACCTCTGCTACATTCACACTGTAAATTCCTCCTGACCCCACACATAAACTTCACCTAATTGCTATGCTGGCCATCATGATGCTCAGAGTCCTGCATACACTGAGGAGCTGGTCATGTGACCCCTGACTCCACCCTCCATTGACATCATCACAGTGTGCACTGTGCAGCTCTGTCGGCTCCCACGGAGGGAGATCTCCGGAGCTGCAGGAGGCTGAGTGCGCCCTCCCTGCAAATGACCCCCCAGCTGCCCCCTGGATATGGCCCTGGCTGTGGGGGCAGTTTGCTCAGGGGCCCCTGAGGCTAGGGTCACACTTGCATTGTGACCCTAGCCTGATGCAAGTATTTTCGGCTGCAGCACATAGCTTTTAGTGCTATGCGCTGGAGCCCATAGAAACCCGATGTTTACCTTGCCAACCATTAGTTGTCAATGTAAACATCGGGTTTCTATGGGCTCTGTTGCTGGCAGCGCATAGCATTAAACGCTCTGCGCTGCAGCAGACAATACTTGCGTCAGGCTAGGGTCACAATGCAAGTGTGATCCTAGCCCTCAGGGGCCCGATGGGCCCCCTCCAAGCAGTCGGGCCCCGGCACTTGCCCGGGTGCGCCGGGTGCTGACGCTGGGCTTGGTCTATCCGTTCACCTTTTCTGCATCGCACAAAGACATGGTGGTTATAACCAAAAAATTTCAAATTTAGACTCATCAGACCAAAAGCATAGATTTCCACTGGTCTAATGTCCATTCCTGTGTTATTTAGCCCAAACAAGTCTCTTCTGCTTGTTGCCTGTCCTTAGCAGTGGTTTCATAGCAGCTAATTTACCATGAAGGCCTGCTGCACAAAGTCTCCTTTTAACAGTTGTTGTAGAGATGTGTCTGCTGCTAGAACTCTGTGTGGCATTGACCTGGTCTCTAATCTGAGCTGCCGTTAACCTGCGATTTCTGGTTGACTCTGATGAACTTAATCTTCGCAGCAGAGGTGACTCTTGGTCTTCCTTTCCTGGGGCGGTCCTCATGTGAGCCAGTTTCTTTTTAGCGCTTGATGGTTTTTGCAACTGTACTTGGGGACACTTTCAAACTTTTTCCAATTTTTCGGACTGACTGACCTTCATTTCTTAAAGTAATGATGGCCACTCGTTTTTCTTAACTCAGCTGCTTTTTTCTTGCCATAATACAAATTCTAACAATCTATTCAGTAGAACTATCAGCTGTGTATCCACCATACTTCTGCACAACACAACTGATGGTCCCAACCCCATTTATAAGGCAAGAAATCCCACTTCTTAAACCTGACAGGGCACACCTGTGAAGTGAAAACCAGTTCCAGTGACTATCTCTTGGAACTCATCAAGAGAATGCCAAGAGTGTGCAAAGCAGTAATCACGGCAAAAGGTGGCTACTTTGAAGAATCTAGAATATAAGACATATATTCAGTTGTTTCTCGCTTTTTTGTTAAGTATATAATTCCACATGTGTTAATTCATAGTTTCTAAGCCTTCAGTGTGAATCTACAATTTTTATAGTCATGAAAATAAAGAAAATACTTTGAATGAGAAGGTGTGTCCAAAACATTTGGTCTGTACTGTATACCCTATGGGAATAAACATGCTAGAAATAGGAGGAAACCACTATGGCTAAATAAGGCTGTAAGGGGTGTAATAAGTGACAAAAAGAAAGCATTTAGGTAATTAAAGCAAGTAAGTAGTGGTGAGGCATTAAATAAATACAGAAAATTAAATAACATTTGTTAAAAACAAATCAAGGCAGCAAAGATTGAGACGGAGAGATTCATTGCCAGAGAAAGTAAAAAAAATCCCAAAATATTCTTTAACTACATAAATAGTAAGAAACTAAAAGATGATTGTATTGGCCCCCTTAAAAATAGTCTGGGTGAAATGGAGGATGAGGATGAGGAAAAAGCCAATATGCTAAATGACTTTTTTGCAACAGTATTTACACAAGAAAATCCCATGACAGACAACATGATCAGTGATAACAAAAACTCTCCATTAAATGTCACCTGCTTAACCCAACAGGAAGTACGGCACCGTCTAAAAATCACTAAAGTTGACAAATCCCCAGGCCCGGATGGGATACACCCCAGAGTACTGCAGGAATGAAACCATTATTTTTAATCTTTGAAGATTCCATAATACCAGGGTCTGTACCACAGGAGTGGCATATACCAAATGTGGTGCCAATATTCAAAAAGGGGACAAAAACTAAACTTGGAAATTATAGGCCAGTAAGCTTAACCTCTACTGTGGGTAAAATCCTAGAGGGTTTTCTAAGAGATGCTATACTGGAGTATCTGAATGAAAATAACCTTATGACCCAATATCAACATTGGTTTACGAGGGACTGTTCCTGTCAAACTAATCTAATAAGCTTCTATGAAGAGGTAAGTTCTGGACCGGACCAAAGAAATGCAGTAGACATGGTGTATATGGACTTTTCAAAAGCTCTTGATACGGTGCCACACAAAAGGTTGAGACATAAAATGAGAGCAATGGGTATATGGGGAAATATTTGTAAGTGGGTTAAGAACTGGCTCAGTGATAGGAAACAAAGTGTGGTTATTAATGGAACACACTCAGAATGGGTCACAGTTAACAGTGGGGTACCACAGGGGTCAGTATTGGGCCAGCTCCTTTTTAACATATTTATTAATGACCTTGTAGGGGGCATACAGAGTAGAATATCAATATTTGCAGATGACTCTAAACTCTGCAGGGTTATCAATACAGAGGAGGACAATTTTATATTACAGGAGGATTAATGTATACTAGAAGCTTGGGCTGATAAATGGCAAATGAGCTTTAATGGGGATAAATGTAAGGTCATGCACTTGGGCAGAGGAAATAAAATGTATAATTATGTTTTTAATTGTAAAACACTCGGCAAAACTACCGCTGAAAAAGACCTGGGTTTATGGGTAGATGACAAACTCACATTTAGTGGCCAGTATCAGGCAGCTGCTGCAAAGGCAAATAAATTAATGGGATGCATTAAAAGAGGCATAGATGCTCATGAGGAGAACATAATTTTACCTCTATACAAGTCACTAGTGCGACCACACTTAGAATACTGTGTACAGTTCTGGTCTCCGGTGTGTAAGAAAGACATAGCTGAACTAGAGCGGGTCCAGAGAAGAGCAACAAAAGTCATTAGAGGACTAAGGGGTCTGCAATACCAAGACAGGTTATTAAACTTGGGGTTATTTAGCTTGGAAAAACGAAGGCTTAGAGGTGATCTTATAATAATGTATAAATATATGATGGGACAGTACGGAGAACTTTCTAATGATCTCTTTACTCTTAGGCCTGAGACTGGGACAAGGGGGCATCCTCTACGTCTGGAGGAAATAAGGTTTAATCATAATCACAGACGCAGATTCTTTACTGTAAGAGCAGTGAGACTATGGAACTCTCTGCCACATGATGTTGTAATGAGTGACTCACTACTAAAATTTAAGTGGCCTGGATGCCTTTCTTGAAAAACTATAATATTACCGGTTGCTGTGATTAAATGTATGTGAACTTCTTCAGTAACTGCATGAGTTAATGTCAGTTCTGCTATGTCTATGCTCAGAACCTGGATGAGGTGAAGCTTGTTTGACTCATCTGGAATCTCCTCCCCTAGCTTCTCCCTCCACCAGAGAGCGTCGCTGTTAGAGTTTTTCATTTTGCATGTGACCAAGCTTGTGTGAGGACATTAGTGCTTTTGCTGCAATCTGTGGAAGTTTACCTTTGCTGGAGTAGCTGCGGAACCTGGTTCTTGGTGGGAGGTGAGAGGGAGTAGCATAGGGCTTTTTGAGGAGTTGAGGACAAGAGTGATAGCCCGAACCTCCTCAGAGGCACCTTTAGGAGCAGGGCTAGTCAGGGACCCCAAGTCCAGGGCCAGACTAGTTTCTCAGGTGCTCCTGTCTGTGCCCCACTGAGTCATTATGTCTTAGACAATCTGTCCTGAAGCATTTGCTCACCTAATCCAGACTATCTCAGAAGAGGTTACAAGTCTGCAAACTCAGGTAGCTCAGCAGCTACAGCAGGTTGTGGGGTACATGGTGTCAGTTCATGCCCTGGCCAAGCCTGAGCCACTGGTCTCTCTCCCTGATAGGTTTTCTGGGGGAAGGGATCATTTTTTGTTTTCTTCTGGAGGCCTGTAACCTCTATTTCAGGCTCTGACCCCACTCCTCTGGGAGTGAGGAACAGGGTGTGCGGATTATAATCTCCCTTCTTAAGGGGGATCCCCTCCTGATTGATTCCCCATTTCTGCGGTTGGTGGATAGGTTTTTTGCTGCTTTGGCTCAGGTGTATGGAGAACCAGATAGGGTGACCATTGCTGAGTTTAATCTCTGCAAACTCAAGCAGAGGACATGGGCAGTGGAGGAGTAGTACTCGGAGTTTCAGAAATGGGTGACTGATACCCAGTGGAACAACCCTTCCCTCAAGAGTCAGTTCTGCCTACGTTTGTCAGCCCGACTACAAGACACCTCAGATCAGTACACCGTACCTGAATCATTGGAGGCTGCGATGTCCCTAGCCATCAGAGTCGACAGACGTCTCAGGGAGAGACCATGACCAACTTTGTCCCCTGTGTCAATCCCTGCTAAGGAGGATCCACACGATGAGCCTATGATGCAAGGGGTGGTGGGCTCCCATGTCAAACCTCCTGTGGCTAATCAAAGGGGCACAGCATGTTTTTTTTGTGGAAAGTCTGACCATTTTATGAATGTTTGTCCACATCATTCCAAGACAGCTGCGCAGTCTCAAATGCAGCGTACCTAGGGTCATTCGGAAGGAGACGACCAGAGGGTTTATGTTTCCTTCTTATCTAAATCTCCATTTACACTGTCTGCCAGGGTGATAGTGGATGGTAAAACCCAGACGATACCGGTTCTGGTTGATAGCAGAGCTGGAGTCAACCTGATGGATTCACACGTTGCTCAGGCCCATGGTTTTGCCTGTATTGACTTTATGCGGCCTATCCCCATAGCCTCAACTGCACAGTTCCCCTCAATCAGAAGGTTCTCTTCCAGATGGTGCAAAAGGTCAACTTGAGTATAGGAACTCTCCATCAGGAGGTCCTATCCTGTTACCTTTTAAGAAACTTACCCACTCCCATTGTCTTGGGCATCCATTGGTTGAAAAAACACAACCCGGTGACAGACTGGCAGGCCAGAGAAGTAGTTAGTTGGGGATATTTCTATGAGTGTAGTTGCCTATCGTTTCTGCTGTGCTTGTTGCACCTTCCCCTACCCTGTCAGTTGACATGTCTAGGCATTTGCAGGTGAGTGGGGGTGGAGTCCAGACTATGCCTCAGATTAATGGCCGTTTTTGGAGGCGGAGACGAGGAAGGATGGTGGTTCCTCCTTTGCATCCCAAGGGAGGGTGTCCTGGGGGCCAGGAGGACACCACTGCTGTTTTAGAAATTCTTGGACGAAGTGCCTCAGTGTCCACGCTGCTGCTCCGGGATCAAAGAAACCAAGACACGGGGATGTATGGATCAGCTTAAGCCTTTTTATTATTATTATTATTATTTATTTATATAGCGCCATTGATTCCATGGCGCTTTACATAAGAAGTGGGGATAACAACGACAGGTACAGTACACATGAGCAGTCAATGCTTGCTGATACACGACGGGAGAGGATCCTGTCCACGAGGGCTCACAGTCTATAGGGGTGGGGGGAACACGATAGGGTGGGGGAGGGCCAAGCGTTTGGTGGAGCGACGCTGGGTCTCATCATAGGTTGTAGGCTTGTTGGTATAGATGAGTTTTGAGGTTCTTTTTGAAGCTCTTGAGGGTAGGCGAGTGTCGGACGTGCTGGGGGAGAGAGTTCCAGAGTCTAGGGGAGGCGCGGGAGAAGTCTTGTATGCGGTTGTGGGAGGATGAGATGAGGGGGGAGGAGAGGAGGAGTTCTTGTGAGGAGCGTAGGTTGCGTGCGGGTTGGTATCGGGAGACCATGTCGGAGATGTAGGGGGAGGGACAGGTTGTGGATGGCTTTGTAGGTCAGGGTTAGGATTTTAAAGCGAGGTCTTAGGGAGGTGGGGAGCCAGTGGAGTGCCATGCGGAGAGGGGAGATAGGGGAGTAGCGAGGAGGCAGGTGGATTAGACGGGCAGCTGAGTTTAGGATAGAGCGGAGAGGTGCAAGGGAGGAGGCAGGGAGACCGGTGAGCAGTAGGTTGTAGTAGTCGAGGCGGGAGATGATGAGGGCGTGGACGAGAGTTTTGGCGGTGTCGTGATTAAGAAACGGGCGAATACGTGAGATGTTCTTGAGTTGGAGTCGGCAGGAGGTGGCGAGGGCTTGGATGTGGGGCTTGAAGGAGAGGGAGGAGTCGAGGGTGACCCGAGGCACTTTGCGTGGGGAACTGGGGAGAGGGAGCAGTCATTGACTCGGATTGACAGGTCTGGCAGAGGGGGAGGGCGGCTGGGGGGGAAGACAAGGAACTCTGTTTTGTCCATGTTCAACTTGAGGAAGCGAGCAGAGAAGAAAGATGAGATGGCGGAAAGGCATTGGGGGATTTTAGACAGAAGGGAGGTGATGTCGGGCCCGGAGAGGTAGATCTGGGTGTCGTCGGCGTAGAGATGGTACTGGAGGCCGTGGGACTCAATGAGTTGACCTAGGCCGAGGGTGTAGATGGAAAAAAGTAGCGGTCCCAGTACCGATCCCTGGGGGACGCCGACAGTAAGGGGGTGGGACGAGGAAGAGGTGTGGGAGTGGGTGACACTGAAAGTGCGGTCCGTAAGATATGAGGAGATCCAGGAGAGGGCGAGGTCGGTGATACCAAGGGATTCTAGGATTTGGAGTAGGAGGGAGTGGTCGACTGTGTCGAAGGCGGCGGATAGGTCGAGGAGGAGGAGGACGGAGTAGTGTTTTTTCCGCTTCGCGGTCAGGAGGTCATTGGTGACTTTAGTGAGGGCTGTTTCGGTGGAGTGGTGGGGTCGGAAGCCGGATTGCAGGCGGTCGAAGAGGGAGCGGGAGGATAGGTAGGAGGACAGTTCAGAGTGGACGTGTTGTTCGAGTAGTTTGGAAGCGAAAGGGAGAAGGGATATTGGGCGGTAGTTGGCGATGGATGATGGGTCGAGGGAGGGTTTTTTGAGGATGGGTGAGATCAAGGCATGTTTGAAGGATGAGGGAAAGACGCCAGTAGTGAGTGATAGGTTGAAGAGGTGGGTTAGGGCAGGAAAGAGGGTGGTGGTGAGGTTTGGGATGAGATGGGTAGGGAGTGGGTCGAGGGCGCAGGTGGTGAGGTGAGATCGTGACAGGAGGGTGGAGAGCTGGGCTTCAGTCACGTTGGAGAAGCTTCCCTTGGTCGAGGAGGGTTTGGCGGTGATGGTGGTGGGTTGGGGGGACGTTGGGCCAAAGCTTTCTCTGATTTTGTCAATCTTGTGTTTGAAGTAGGTGGCGAAGTCGTCGGCGGAGATGAGGGGGGAAGGAGGAGGTGCAGGGGGGCGGAGAAGGGAGTTGAAGGTTTTAAATAGTTGTTTGGGGTTACGGGACAGTGTGCTGATTAAGTTAGAGAAATAGGTTTGCTTTGCGGCGGTGAGTGCGTCCTTGAAGTTGGAGAGGCATTGCTTGTAGATGGCGAGGTGGGTCGTGGAGTGGGATTTCTTCCATCTCCGTTCAGCGACCCTGGACGTTCGGCGAAGCTCTTTTGTGAGAGAGGTGAGCCAGGGTTGTCTGAGTGTGCGGGTTTTGGTGTGGGTGAGGGGGGCAGCCTGGTCGAGAGCTGCGGTTAGTGTGGAGTTGTAGAGGGTGGCAGCAGTGTTAACGTCGGGTGAGGAGGCGAGGTCTGTGAGAGGGAGGAGGGAGTGGGAGAGTGAGTTGAAATCGATGAGTTTAAGGTTTCTGCGCGGGTGACTGAGTTTCCGGAGAGGGGGGGGGGGGGGGGGGTGAGGTAAGGGGAAAGAGGGAGGAGAAGGTCAACAGGTTGTGGTCAGATTGGAAGAGGGGTGAGTTTGAGAGGTCAGTGAGAGAACAGAGGCGGGAGAAGATGAGGTCAAGCGTGTGGCCGTCTTCGTGAGTGGCTGAGGAGGACCATTGGGAGAGGCCAAAGGAGGTGGTCAGAGATAGGAGTCGGGAGGTAGGCGGGTCAGGGGTGTCGATGGGGATGTTGAAGTCGCCCATGATGATGGTGGGGATGTCGGAGGAGAGGAAGTGGAGAAGCCAAGTGTTGAAGTGGTCAAGGAAGGAGGCGGTGGGTCCCGGGGGTCGGTAGATGACCGCGAGCTGGAGGTTACAGGGGGAGAAAATGCGAACAGAGTGAAATTCGAAGGAGGGAAAGGAGGCGGAGGAAGGCGGTGTAGTGGGGATGAAGGAGCAGCTGTCGGACAAGAGTATACCCACACCACCTCCACAGGTGCTACTAGGGCGTGGTGTGTGGGAAAGCGTGAGTCCGCCATAGGAGAGTGCAGCAGGGAAGGCTGTGTCGGCGGGGGTGATCCAAGTTTCGGTGATGCCGAGGAATTTGAATTTATTGGTGATGAAGAGGTCGTGGATATAGGGGAGTTTGTTGCACACTGAGCGGGCATTCCAGAGTGCTCCAGACAGGGGGACTGGGGTTGGGTGAATGGGTATAAGATTGTGGGGGTTGCGAGGGTTTGTGATGGGGATGGGCGTGAATTGGAGGTGAGTGGAGGGATGTGGTGGGGGGGTCCCTGGTTGGGGGATATGTCCCCTGCAAGTAGGAGAAGCAGCGAGAGGGTTAGGAGGTGGGAGCAGGAGAGTTTGCGTGGGGGCCGTGCGTGTGTGGAGAAGAGGGATAGGGTGTGGAGGAACAGTTCGGAGGAGGGGGTGAGGTGGAGGGGTAGGAAGGATGGAGAGATCACTATGGCCTTGGTGGGTGGAGGGATGTTCGGGATTAGGAGGAAGTGGAGTAGGATGGGGGTGAAGGTGAGGAGGAGGGGAAACATTGTGGGCAGCAGGTTTTGGTGGTAGGAAATCACAGGGGTGGGATGGGGCAGGGGAGGTGCGTGGTTGGAGAAGGGGTGTGGACAGAGCTAGGGTGGCGCACGGTGCAGGGTGTGGCCGGAAGTAGGGTGCGGTCGGGTGGTGGGGTGCAGCTTAGGGTGAGGTGGGGTCAGGAATTTGAATAGGAGGGGTGGGATGTAGCCGGGGGTGGAAGACAGCTAGGGAAGTGGTACAGCCAGGGACACGGAAATAGTCCGGGATACAGAAAAGCCAGGGATGGGGTACAGCCAGGGCAAGGTACAGCGAGGGGGTGCCGCCGTGGTCACAAGTGAGGTGCAGTCCATGGATGGAGTCGTGCAGCCGGAGATGAGATGAGATGACGGAGCCGGAGATGAGATGAGATGACGGAGCCGGAGATGAGATGACGGAGCCGGAGATGAGATGACGGAGCCGGAGATGAGATGACGGAGCCGGAGATGAGATGACGGAGCCGGAGATGAGATGACGGAGCCGGAGATGAGATGACGGAGCCGGAGATGAGATGACGGAGCCGGAGATGAGATGACGGAGCCGGGTAGAGTGGTGGTGCCGTCGGATGATGGGATGGTGCAGCTGGGGATCGGATGATGTAGCCGTGGACGGGGTGGTGGAGCGAGGGGATCGGGCGTAGCCAGAGGAGTTGACAGCAGGCAGGTGGTCTGTGGCAGCCAGGAGGCGGGTGTAGCTAGGGGGGGTCGAGCGCAGCCAGGAGGGTCAAGCGCAGCCAGGAGGGTCAAGCGCAGCCAGGAGGGTCAGGCGCAGCCAGGAGGGTCAAGTGCAGCCAGGAGGGTCAAGCGCAGCCAGGAGGGTCAAGCGCAGCCAGGAGGGTCAGGCGCAGCCAGGAGGGTCAAGCGCAGCCAGGAGGGTCAGGCGCAGCCAGGAGGGTCAAGCGCAGCTTGGGGGTCAGACACGGCCAGGGGGCAAGTTGTAGCCACAGGGCTGGGTGCAAACTGGAGGCAAAAGAGTGGGGGCCCAGATGGGGACAGGCCAAGCGCAGCTGGGGCCAGGACAGCAGTCAAAAGGGCCCAGGTGTAGTAGGCAGGGCCCAGGAGCGTGGGCCAGGGGTAGCCTGGGGTCCTTTTAGTATCTGGGGGCTGGTGCAGTCAGTGGATGGTGGGGGTCCCCCTGTCTCCTCACCTTTCTGGCCGCGATGTCGTAGGAGCGCTGGTGCTCCTGTCTCTGCGGTGGGCGGCTGGTCTGTGCTAGCGGGGCGGTCGGTCGACCAGGGCATCTTGCGCCGTGCAGCGGGCCGGGGATCCGGCCGAGAGTGAAGGTCCCGCCGGCAGAGCGCGCAGCTAACGCTGCACTTGTGTGAGGTCCCCGGAGCGGTGCGGGCGTCCCGCCGCGGTGGTGGGCAGGAGGGACAAGCCGCCGGCTAGGTGGCCGCGGGGCCTCCGGTTCAGAGCGGCGCCGGGCGGGCGCCGCTGGAGGAGGCCTGCACCAGCAGTGGTGGTGCCTTTTCAAGGAGCGGGTCGCGCCGGGTAAGGAGAGCGAGGGCTCCGGGGAGGGGGTGGTGCCGATGTGAGCACCTTGGAGCCGATGCGGCAGGGGCCGCAGGCCTGAGCAGGGGCCGCAGGCTTGAGAAGGGCCGCAGGATTGAGCAGGGGCCGCAGGCCTGAGCGGGGCACGGCCGGCCACAGGATGGAGTGTGTGGCCCAGATGGTCCGTGGGGTGCACAGGGGTGAAGGCAGTGGAGCTGGTAGTGTGTAGGGAGGACAGGCAGGCTTGGATGCGGTGGATTGTGTCCAAGTGCCTGGAGCCTCCTTACATGCGTCCATCACCCCTGACGGCCATCTTGTTGAGAGATTGTTACATTTGTACAGGGCAACAAAATAGAACAATGTGTCCATGATTTCACTGCAACCAGTAAGTTGCAAGTGAAATTGCATGCAATGTTGCGACGTGTAAAGGTACCTTCAATCCTTTCTTGAGCTGATCCAGACATCCCTGTGTCTTGGTTTCTTTGATCCTGGAGCAGCAGCGCGGACATTGAAGCACTTCGTCCAATAATTTCTGCATCACAACCACGGTTACCAGTGGGAGTGCGGTACCTGCAGCAGCTGCCTTAACGCTTTTTTACCAGTTGTGGGTTTCACAACTGACAAAGGTGAGCAATTCCACATCGCTGAGTGAAAGTGTGTAATTGAGATAAGACCCTATATGTGCATTGTTTTTTCGCAGATTTATACCACTGCTGTTTGTCGTTCTGTGTGTGTGCCCTCTGACTATGATCGTTGATGTGGAAATAAACATACAGGTCCAGACCTCAGTGTGAACGAGTATGTGTGGGTGTTGTCTAATCACGTCAGGTCGGAACGTGCTAATGGGGCTCCTAGTTCTGGAGTTATAGAACTGTTCAGGATATTGGTCATTTGCAATCCTCTTTTGTACCGATTTGAACTACCCCCAGTGTTGACGACCCATAACATCTTTCATATCTCATTGCTCAGGAGATGTGGGTTTTTTCTGGATGTGTGAGGTTTGAAGCCAGGAGACCTCTCATAAAAGAGGGGGTACTATCACGCACTGATTTGCACTATGTTGCAATCTATGTTGAATGCTGCAGTGATTAAATATGTGTAAATTTCTTCAGGAACTGCGTGAGTTAATGTCAGTTCTGCTATATCTGTGCTCAGGTGCTGGATAATGTGAAGCTTGTTTGACTCATATGGAATCTCCTCCCCTAGCATTTAAATAGCTTCCCCCTCCAATAGAGGAGGTCGCAGTTAGGGTACCTTTACACGTCGCAACATTGCATGCAATTTCACTTGCAACTTACTGGTTGCAGTGAAATCATGGACACATTATTCTATTTTGTTGCCCTGTACAAATGTAACAATGTGTCCATGATTTCACTGCAACCAGTAAGTTGCAAGTGAAATTGCATGCAATGTTGCGACGTGTAAAGGTACCCTTAGGGTACCTTTACACGCGGCAACATTTCTAGGAATTTCACAGGCAATTTGCTGGTTGCAGTGAAATCATGGACACATTGTTACATTTGTACAGGGCAACAAAATAGAACAATGTGTCCATGATTTCACTGCAACCAGCAAATTACCTGTGAAATTCCTAGAAATGTTGCCGCGTGTAAAGATACCTTTAGAGTTTTTCACTTTGCGTGTGACCAAGCTTGTGTGAGGGGGGGGGGTGGTGCTAGTGAAGCCTGCCGCCCCTTCTGCAGTGACCGGGTCGCCACTGCCACCTGAGCCGCGGCAGTGATTGCCTGCCGCGGCCGTGAGTACCGGGGGGGGGGGGTGCTATTGATGCCTGGGGCTGCCGCCCTTTCTGTGCCTCTCCCCCGGCGGTCGCCGCTTACCTCCGGTGCGCGGGGTGAGCGGCCGGCGCCATGACAGGGGGAGGCTGTTTGCATGAGACGCCGCCCCCTTCTGCACAGCCGCTCCCCTGCCGGCTGCCGCCTGAATGACAGGGCTCACACTGTCCAATGGACGGTGCGGCCCTGGTGGGAGGTGAGAGGGAGTAGCATAGGACGAGGACGAGAGCAGTGGCTTGAACCTCCTCACCATCAGAGGTACCTTTGGGAGCAAGGCTAGTAAGGGACCCCAAGTTCAGGGCCACATTATTTTTTCAGGTGCCTCAGCCCTTTTTACCATCATCTTGCTGCTCATTACCTCATTTACTACCACCTCTGTGATACTTAATCCCACAGAACACATGGGGTGACAACAAAAATGCCATTTCTGAGGCTAAGCCAACAAATGCAAATTAATTGTGGGATGTAGTCAAAGAATCCTAGGCTAGAAATAACAGTTGACAGTTGCTAGAAGTTGGTGGATTCTATGCAACATTGATGTGAAGCAGCTCTAAAAACCTGTCGTTATACAACTAATTATTAGGTTAATGATTCACAGAAATGCTGAATCTTAGGGCCGCTTTACACACACCAACTTCTGTGACCAACATCTGAACAGATCTCTGGTTGCAGTGAAATCATGGACACATTGCTCCATTTTGTGGCTGTGTACAAATGTAACAATGTGTCCATGATTTCACTGCAACCAGAGATCTGTTCAGAAGTTGGTCACAGATATCTGTGTGTGTAAAGCGTCCCTAATGGTACCTTTACACGCCGCTACAGAGGGTTGGAAACAACCGGGTGTCGGAGACAAATGTATCTTGCACCGTCAAAACACCGAGAGGTAGCGGCGTGTAAATCAGGTTGTTGCCACCCGTCACTGTCAACACCTGTTTTTGATCAGTGCTCAAAAACTGGTTGGTTTCAACCCGATGGTAGCGGCGTCTAAATGAGGAACAGGAAGGTTTTTTAGACACCTAGTGAACTCCCTGGGGCATGACACAGCCTCCAGGATACCGCGCCCCTTCAGCGATCATTGGTGGAAGCTCCTGCGTTACGATTGGTTGTCCCTACATAGGGCGGCATATTTAAGGAGATGACCAGTCACACTACACAATTGCAATACCATCATGTATTAGCCAGCCTCCCTGCGCTGGCTGGCCAATCATGATGTTATTGCTTTGTCCAATCACTGTACGAGCGTCTCGTAATCCACAAATCTGGCACGCCTATGTGTTGTCCCTGCTGCCCCAGGTCCGCCCATATTCCCTTCTGTAGTGGCGTGTAAATGAGGGACGGTGCTCTACAGAAGGAAACCTGCGGCACCCGGCGGTGTCTCCAGGGATAGATTAAACCTTCTGTAGATCACCTTGTAGCGGCGTGTAAAGGCGGTATCAGGTACCGTTAGCAACCGTTGGAACGTGCTCGTGCACGTGAGACACCCGGTTGTTTCTAACCTTCTGTAGCGGCGTGTAAAGGTACCATAAAGGATAGATTGCTCTACTAGTGATTATTCTGTGCCCATCATTAATCATCATCCTGTGTAAAAACACTGGAAAGTTTATGCCTCCCCAGCTATCACTGTCTGCACTAGCAACTTTATAATACTAATCTAATCATCCCTGTCTAAGCTCATAGTGTAATGGTAAAGGAGAAAAAAAAGCATTTTTACAATTACATTTTCTTATGTAAATGAGGCAGTCAGACTATACCTTGGAGGATGCAGACTTTCGGACAGCTTAATAGTTAATATTTCAGCCGAATGTTATGAACATGCTGCGGGAGCTGTGTGATGTCACAACCATGTTACTACAATAAGCCGAGTTAATAATGATTTTGCTTGCTTAGCTCCACCCACTATAGTCACCTGACCTGATACAAGTAATTTAGGCTATATTCACACTCTCGTCAGCTACTGAGTGACTGACACCGAACTGAGCCTAGAGGGGCCCAGCGTCCGGCACCACTAATGGTTGACTGGGAACCCATGCTGACACTGAGGAAGGACAGAAGGAGTCAGGTGTACCTGACTAATCCGGGACACTGGTGGTTGGGTCAGAGAACCAGAGTGCCGACACTGTAGATGTGGCCAGGAAAGCTTCAAGCCCCCAACCACAGGACACCCGGTGGGGAGCGAGAACTCTATGTGCGGTGAAGGACAAAGCAATCGTACTAGGGCTAGTGACCCAGAGTGTGGGACAATTCCCTAAAAAGACCGTGATGGTTGAACCGCAACCATACGCAAAGGAGTGGGGACAGAGAAAGGACCCGAAAGGTATATTGAGGGGGAATGACGCAGAGGAACCATCCCGGCTGCAGTTAGAACCTAAGCCTGTAAAGAGCTTCTGTGTGAGGCTAAGTACGTGACAAGTGTACTGAAAAGAACTGTTTGTAACTGTTGTGAATAGTGTTGTGAGAGCGGTGTGGAATCAATTGCTATCTGCAGTGGGGGGAGAGAAGCCGCGATTGCATAGAGACTGTGTATACTGCCTGTAGGTACGGAGAACTTTACACACGTATACTACACTACACCACCAGATGCCCTGAGGAATCAGCCCTACTCGTAGAGGGCTTATTATATGGCTGCACCCATCATCACCCCAGTGGTCCCGATTGCAGCGGTAGCCTCCTATAGCCACACACTACGGGTGGCGGATGCTAGGAAGGGCTGCAGAAACATCCGGCCATGGCAGAAGGTGGAGAGGGATGGGAAGCAATAGAGCAGCTTCTGGTGCAGCTCGAAACCTCCACTTGCTCAACCCCAGGCCTGGCGTGCCTCGGACCTGCTTGGGAGGCTGTCCCTATCCCGGCTCAGGGCTTAGCTAGGCCCATCACCCCAGAACCACGGCCCAAGAAGTGCACGCCGAGCCCATAGTGTGCCACTGGGAGAATCCTAGTGGGGCACTAATGGGATTCCCGGGCGAGACGGTAGACAGACGAGATCGAGTCCAGATCCTCACAGGAGGATCAGCAATGTTGGATGACCCAGTGGGAAGCGGCCCATGAAAAGGAGATGGAACAGAGGCAGGTCCGAGTAGAAAGAACCATCCAGGCCAAGGAAAAAGCTCACACTGTGGTTACAGGACCATCCAGCCTCACGGAGGGAAGGTGAAGTGGTTGCCTTCTGCCTAAAAGAGGGGTATGGATTCATCAGAGAATCTGGACAATTCCAGGAAATTTTTGTGTCCTGTTGGGACGTTGAATCGCACTCGCCAGTAGGGCATCCCGGCAGGGATTTACACCCTGGAGATCGGGTGACTTATCTTCATCAGAAGGGAGAACGAGGTCCCTACGCTTTCCGGGTTAAGGGGCCACAGTCTGAGAGGACACCAACAGCCGCTCCAGTGACCCCAGCCACGAGCAGTCGAACAAGCCAGACAACATTGTTGGGATACTCAATGGATCATTCTGCACTGGCACTACATGTGGTCTGCGCGAGACAGCAGGTGCTACCGTGGAAAAAGTAAGCCCCAGACAGGCTAAAAAGACAGTGAGATTGATTAACAGCATTTTCCCTTGTTTTCCCCATTGTTTCCCTGTATTAAAGAACTTTGAGATTATGGATGGTGCATAATCCGGACTTGTGTTGTATATAGTTTGTGTACTCCCGTGTACACCCTATTGGTTTTATAGCAGATTTTATAAGCATAATATATAAAAACAAGTGAATTTGATCTGTTGAATAGACATTTTTGCACTTGAACTAAACTTAAAGTGCTGGAGACCTTAAAAACCCACCGGCGCGGCCGAAGAACCGGTCATTGTTAGCCCCTGTCGCTGCGCCCAGGGCATGTAACGGGTTTTTCTTGTGGTGGGTTCCCTAAGACAGTAAGTACAGAAGTCGATGAAGGAGACTTTGTACAGTTTTTGAACTGTTTGCACTTTTCCACTTTTATTTTTACCCTACCCCATAGTAATAGTGAGGAGTGTTTTTGTTATGCAACGCTTAAGTCATGTGCCTCCCAGAAGGAAAGAAAAATATTCTTGTTTTATTGTTACTGTTAAAGGGAACCAACCACCCCAAATGACCCCCCCGGACTGTTAATATGTGTCCATACACCTAGCAGACACATTAGGGGCAATCGTTTTTTTTTTCAAAATCTTTATTTAAAGTAGAATAGCCATACATAGAAAAACAATCATTGTAGGTAGCTAAACTAAAAGATGCTACCAACTGTAATCAAACTTAGTACAAAAGAATATATCAATCTATAATTTTACATATAATAATAAAGAAAAAAAAAAAAAAAAGAGATAGAAAAGCAGTAAATTGTTGGCGACAAAATATAGTAAGTGTATGAGTCCATATGACCAAACGCAATATGGTGTTCTTGTCATAAGGTCACGAGTGATCATTTTCCTTGTGAAATGTTCTTTTGCCAAACGTATGGTATCTCAATAAGCATAAGATAGACAAAGAAAAATAAATAAATACTAAGTAAATAAGTAAAAATGAAAAGAAAACAAAAAATAAATAAAGACAAAAATAGGGGAGGAAATAAGAAAGAAGAAAGGTATAGAGGAAGAGAAGAGAGAAAGGTGGAGGGGAGAGGGAAGAGAGGAGAGGGAAATTCTCGTGATGAAGAAAATAAGGTCAGGGTCCATCAATATGTATGTCCACCTTTAATCTCAGACCAAAATAAGATTACCTAACAGGTCATGAGAACGTCAGAAAAATCAGGGGACTCTCTAAATAATAACCACTCCTGCCAAGTGACAAAGTACTTATCAACCTGGGTGTGAGAGTGGGCAGAGAGCCTCTCCATCCTGCACAGAAGATCCATTTCTTTGACCCAATCTGAGATATCAGGGATCGCAGCGGTCTTCCACCGCCTTGGGATCGTCAGTCTAGCCGCCGTGAGGCAGTGTCGGAGAAGTCCAAGCTTGATCCCCTGGAAAGTACCAGGTATCATTGCCAAAAGTCCAATCTGAGGGTGACATGGAACAGATGAACCAGAGAGATGTCTGTATACCAGGAAGACTTTTTGCCAGAACGCCAAGATAGGCGGGCATTTCCACCATATGTGGACAAAAGATCCATCGCCTGCCGAACATCTCCAACAGATGTCCGGTACAGAGGGGAAAATTTTATGAAGGTCTTTGGGGCATCTGTACCATTTTGTCACCAGTTTGTAATTTAATTCCTGAATCCTGCACGGCACCGGCAATTTGTGAGCGCAAAAAAAAAACCTTTTTCCAGTCCAGGACTGAAAATTCAAGGCCCAATTCCATCTCCCAAGACCGAACAAACCAAAGCGATTTGAGGTCATCAGGAGCGGATAGCAATGTGTAAATCTGGGATATGAGATGGGTTGGCATTGAATCCCGCACTAGGAGGGCCTCAAAGATAGTATGAGCCCTTGTCAGACCAGCAAGGGGACGGTCGGTGTTTAGGAATGATCTCAACTGCAGGTAGGCGTACCAGTGAACTGCGCTCTCCGGATATCTGGAACGAAAATCCGCGAGGGTTGGGAAGGAGAGGCCCCCCAATAACACTTCATGTACCTTAGTCTGTTGTTGCCGCGACCATACCATGAACGTCTCCGTGTGGACTGCCGGGGGAAAGTCAGGATTGTCGAATAGTGGGGTCAGTGGTCCCCATCCGTCAGAGAGATGATATTTAAAGCTTACGTCGTCCCACATCCTCAATGTATCTTGTAGGAGGGCGGAGGACGTTATGCCATCTGGACGTTTTGATCTGGGTATCCATGGTAGAGAAACTAAATTCCAGCCCGCTAATTGACCTTCAAGATCAACCCATTGCTTGGACTTAGCTCCGTGAAACCAACACACTAGTCTAGATAATACGGCTGCCGTGTGGTAGAGGTGAAAATCCGGAAGTCCAACTCCACCTTGAGATTTGGGTCTCCCAAGGATTCTTCTTGCTAGTCTAGATCTGTTGTTAGACCAAACAAATACTGTGGAGGCTGTCCTCAGCTGGGTAAAGAAGAATCTGGGCAGAGCAATAGTGACCGTCTGAAATAAATAAAGCAATTTCGGGAGAATGTCCATTTTGAGTACATTAATCCTGCCGAACCAGGATAGACGTTTTCCTACATGTGTTTTAAGGTCGCTCTTAATCCGCTGTAAGAGAGGTTTATAATTCAGATCAAATAAATGAGAGTAATCAGCAGACAAATGGATGCCAAGGTATTTCAAGGAGGCCGTGCACCACTTAAAAGGGAATGCCGATTTCAATCGGCTTTGTCGCTCAGAAGTTAGACTCACATTCAACACCTCCGATTTAGTTAAGTTGACCCGAAAATTACTAACCGCACCATACGCCTCGAACTCTCTCAGGATAGATGGGAAGGAGATCTCGGGTCTGGTGACAAACATCAGTAAGTCATCCGCGTATAGAGCCAATTTGTACATCCTCTTGCCAACCACTGCCCCCTGTATGTCGGAATTCTGCCTCAAGGCTATGGCTAGATGCTCCATTACCAGCGCGTACAGCATGGGCGAGAGAGGACAGCCCTGTCTCGTCCCATTGCGTACCGGGAAGGGCTTAGACATTACGCCGTTACACCTAATCCTCGCCGAAGGAATTGTGTACAAAGCCGATAC
Source organism: Allobates femoralis (assembly GCA_033576535.1). Classification (NCBI taxonomy): domain Eukaryota; kingdom Metazoa; phylum Chordata; class Amphibia; order Anura; family Aromobatidae; genus Allobates; species Allobates femoralis. The sequence continues at coordinate 338,801,554 of JARQOC010000005.1, forward strand.
CTTGTCCTGAAACCATGGGCCCAGTCCTATCTGCGCGAGCGTCCCCTTTAGAAAGGGCCAACTGACCCTATCGAAGGCCTTCTCTGCGTCGACCGACAACACACAAGCTGGAATATTCTGCTTCTTCAGGTGGGAGAGAAGTAGGATTGTCTTAATAGTATTATCTCTCGCCTCTCTCTGTGGAATGAAGCCAACCTGATCAGTGTGTATCAGTCGAGGCAGAGAAGGTCCGAGTCTGACTGCCAACAGCTTAGCAAAAAGTTTTACATCGATATTGATCAGTGAGATCGGACGGTAGCTCGCACATAAATGGGGGTCCTTACCAGGTTTGGGCAACACAGCAATAGTAGCCTCAAGGGTCTGCCCCGAGAAAGGAGAATTTGAGGAGACGGCATTGAACACCCTGGCGAGGAAAGGAGCAAGGGGCTCCTCAAAGGTTTGGTAAAATTTAGCCGTGAATCCATCTGGACCAGGACTCTTATTTGACGGAGTAGACTTAATAGTTTGAGCTATTTCATCTACCGAGAACGGAGCATCCAGTTCTGTCGCCGTTGTTTCTGGAATAGTCGGCAAGGCTGTATTGGCAATATACTCATCAACCCCGGGATGTGTATCTGATAAATTTCGGTTCAAATCAAGATTGTACAGTTCCTGGTAATAGGAGGCGAATGCGGCTGCTATACTAGTAGGGCTGTGTACTACCCCTCCTCCAGATAAGGCAATAGAAGGAACAAATGTATTGGATGTTCTTGGGTGGATGTAACGAGCTAATGGACCGCCACATTTGTCTGCAAATTCGTAAAAAAACTGTTGCGATCGTTCTCTGAATTTTGTGTGCGCCTGATCTAGCAAATTCTTAAGATCATGTCTTAATTTGTTTAATTCTAATAGGGTGGAAGGATTCAGATTGCGTTTGTGCAAAAGTTCCATGTGATGAATTCGGGATAGCAGATCATCCATCCGCTTAGTTTTCTCCTTTTTAATTCTTGCCCCTTCTTTCATCAGAATACCTCTAATTACGCATTTCATTGCTTCCCACTGAGTGGGAAGGGGTGTGGGATCGGTTGCATGATCTGCTATGAAATCTGAAATTGTAGCACGGGTTGTTCGTACAACCTCCTCATCTAGCAAAAGATTAGGGTTCAATTGCCAATGCCAGACACGTGAGGGGGCAGTGGGAGGGTGGATTGTCAAATATATAGGCGCATGGTCCGACCATGTCATTAGGCCTATGGATGCTTTGGGATTCCAGTCCAACATTTGATGGCTGAGAAAGAAATAGTCGATGCGACTATAAGACGAATGGACTGAAGAGAAATGTGAATAATCCCTCTCCGACGGATGAAGGACCCTCCAAACATCCACTAGGTTAAATGAGTGGATTGCTTGTTTGAAAGACCCCAATTGTGCTTGTGATATCGCTGACTTTCCCGCCGACGTGTCCACCCGCCTATCCATGGTCATGTTGAAGTCTCCTCCCACAATTAATTTACCTTGGGTGAAGGCGCTCAATCTTTTCAGGTAGCGCAGCCCAGCGGGCACCTGACCTGCGTTGGGGAGATAGAGATTGGCAATTGTGAATAGTTGCTCACATAAATTAAGTTTTAGAAACACATATCTGCCCTTACAATCCATTTCCACATCTTGAACCGTGTGCACCAAATTTTTATGGATGGCTATACTAACTCCTCCTGATCTAGCCGCAGGGTTAGAGGCATGAAACCAGTGCGGATAATACCGATTCCGAATCTCGGGAAAATGACCTGTCTTGAAATGGGTTTCTTGAAATAAAAGGATTTGCACCCCCATCTTGTGCATGCCGTGCAGGATTTGGTTACGCTTTTGGGGTACATTAAGACCCCTTGCGTTTAGAGATGCCACTTTCACCGCAGACATGTTCGGACCCAAGCAGTGGAGAGGGTGCAGTCTCGTGATCGGGTCGCTCTGGGATAACAGGGATAGGGTAAAGAGAACGAGAGATTAGGAGAGAGAAAACTAGGGAGAAGAGATGATAAGAAAAAGAGAAGAAAGAAGAATGAAAGTAAAAAAAAATAGATAAATAAAACAGAAACCGAAAAGGCAGCTATCCAAAAAAAAACTGGGCTGCCTCCCCGAGCCTAAGTCGGGGAAAAACTACTATACAAGCGCCAGATAATGCTCTAGAGCTGTATAAAATCACTTGTCGAACAAGTGTCCCTAAGTGGGGTAGTGACTATCGACGGTCCACTTAGGCCCCCAGGGAAACGTCCCCAGGGAAACAGCAGCAACAGTAAATAACATATTAATATTGGCAACATTAAGTTGAAAGAAGATAACATCAGGGCATCCACCTGCCCACCAATAACACATAAGTTTGTGTATCTTAAACCAAACAGCATTCTATAGAGATAGATATATATAATACTGCACATAATAACATTGAGTAAGGTTGACCCATATCTGCGTACTTTGCTTAAAGGGAACCTGTCACCCAAAATCACCCTTGTTAGCTGTAAATACATGTCCCTGAAGCATAACACCACAGTCCTACACATCCCTTTGTGGTGTTTTAGTTCAATATCAAAGTGCACTTTAGTCGTTTCAAAACTTACAAAATCCGTGGCAGTGGGGCGTTCCCAAGCCTTCTTGTCTATGAGGCGGTTCCCCTGTGCTGCTGTATTACGCCCTAATGGGCGTTGTTTCAAACTTTGTAGCGCGGGCACGATTCATAATATCGCGGCCGCGACGTCACGGTCATGTGATGCCGTGACGCGTCATTTCCGGGCGGACGGCGCGCTGTTGTCTGTGAACGCGCACTGGCCAACTTCAGCGCATGCGCAGATCGCTTTATGAAGTCGGCCGGTGCACGTCAGACAACAGCGCCCCGTCCGCCCGGAAATGACGCGTCACGGCATCACATGACCGTGACGTCGCGGCCGCGATATTATGAATCGTGCCCGCGCTACAAAGTTTGAAACAACGCCCATTAGGGCGTAATACAGCAGCACAGGGGAACCGCCTCATAGACAAGAAGGCTTGGGAACGCCCCACTGCCACGGATTTTGTAAGTTTTGAAACGACTAAAGTGCACTTTGATATTGAACTAAAACACCACAAAGGGATGTGTAGGACTGTGGTGTTATGCTTCAGGGACATGTATTTACAGCTAACAAGGGTGATTTTGGGTGACAGGTTCCCTTTAAGTGTTTTAGATGGAGAGAGGGAAGCGAGGGGTGAAAAAAGGGAGAGAGGGAGGGGGGGGAAAGAGGGGGAAAGGAGAGAAGGAGGGGGAGGAAACAGGGAATGAGGGGAACAGAGGGGAGGATATAAGAAGGTGGGGGAAAGAAGAGGGGAGGAAGAAGTACAAAGGAGGGGGAGTAAATAAGTATACGAAAAACACTTGAGAGTGCATAAAATCCAAGCTAGGGTCAAACTATTGGGACGACTTGTCTCAGCAGAAGCATTAGCGGTACGAGTCCGATATTTATCAAAAAGAGAAGAAAGGGTACATATTATAATAAAAGGTCAAAGGGTACATGAGTGTACATTGCTATGTGCGGGTATGACTTCGGGACGGTCCATTGATATATTATTTGGCAACATATACCTGAGAATAAAGGACAACAACATTCTTATCTTAGGAATAGGTCATTTTACCCAGTGATAGTCTCACTTTGACATGAGATATCTCTATTCACCACATCGATTGCGTGGGAATACCATTTCCGTAGTCTGATAAATCCGCTTCTAAGCACACATATGGGGTCAAGGGTAGGGTATAAGATGAGCGGTTGGGAAAGAGATCGAGAAAGGGGGAATTAGAAGATGGAAGGGAAGAGAGTGAAATAGATGGGAGAGATAGAGAAAGTATGAAGAGGGGAGGTGGGGAAAAAAGGTGTGCTTCAGTGGATCCAAATATTCAGTGAAAAAAGCTAAATCAGAACAAGTCTGTATTTAGTCCAGAAATCAGGGTTCGGACCTATGTGGGTGGGACACACTCCTCCGTCGGGGTCTCTGGGGAAGCGCAGGCCTGCGCCTTCCATCCCCTCGGCGAGGGGGAGCATAAGGGTTCACGGGCCAGTCTAGTATAGATACCTCTGGGAGATCCAGACCCTCCGAAAAAGTCCCCAGGTCCTGCGGGCCTCTGAGGACAAAGACCCCTTGCTGATTGCGTACCTGCAGTTGAAAGGGGAACCCCCAAGAGTACACAATATCCCGCTCTCTCAAAACATCAAGGAGTGGTCTCAGAGCTCTCCGCTTTGCCAGAGTGGCCCTGGATAAATCAGCCAGAAAGTGGATCTCAGCTCCGTCGAAGTTGATCGAGCCCCGGGTACGTGCTCGTCTCATGATTTCTTCTTTAGTCTGGAAACAATGCAGCCTACAGATGACATCTCTAGGGTTCTCGGGATCCATGGATCTGGGTCTCAAAGCTCTGTGAGCCCTGTCGAATCTTATAGAGGTGTCAGGGGGTCTGTCCATCAAGGAATTAAAGATGGATTGCAGAGTAGGCATCAGATCAGCCGTGCCGGTGGCCTCTGGGAGGCCTCGTACCCTGATGTTATTTCGTCGGTCACGATTTTCTGAGTCTTCCATCAGACTAAATAACAGTGCGAGCTGTTCAGAATGGGCATCTAGTATCCTTTGGTGGCCGGCTATCGTTTCAGTGACCACAGATGTTGAGTGTTCAATGGCCTCGACTCTCTCATTGAGTTGCGACACAGAGGTGTTGAGACCCTGGATCTCCGCTCTGCAAATGTTTTCTAGGCGGGTAATATATCCCTCCATATCAGATTTGGTCGGAATATTAGCCATCCTAGAATGCAAGTCTTTAATCTCCTCTAACACCGTTTCTGTGTGATATTGATGATCGGGATCGACCATAGTGGTACCTGAAGCTCTCCCTCCCGCAGAGCCGGACAGATCAGAAGACTCAGCACGTGCCCCTTCGCCCGAGTGTGAAGCCATGGCAACGTCCTTCGCTCCGGACAGATATTTCTGGATATTTCCTTCCTTGGAACGGGTTCTAGTAGTGCAGATTGGGGTTAGGGATGATGATGTAGAACCCCTTTTGCTCTTAGTGACTTTCTCTCCTGGCATACCAGTGACCAGGAAGGGCCCACAGAAGCCCAAGTAAGCACCTCTTTAGGGGAGACAGAGATACTTCAGGGGGAATAGAGATGTCCTGTTGGATTCACAGTACTGTGTATGGAGGAATTATACCCCCTTGGATTGAACAGCACAGTCCTAGAACATTCGGAGTCAGCTTAGTATGCCAGTCGTATGGAGGTATTGTTACTGGGGTCAAGGTATATGCAGAATCCCCCTGAGAGATAGTAGCAAGAAAAAGTCACTTATCTGTGTGTTAGGACCGTTCCTTCTGATGATGGCTCCTGGGGATCGTTTCCAGTCCTCACTGGGTGTAGAGGACTCAGATGGAGGACCGGGAGAGTGTAATCGCCGCCCCGAGAAGCTGATTCTTGTTGTCCGTGGTAGCTGTATGCTCCGGAGATCAGTAGTGGCTGATTTCGCTCTCTCCCGCTCCCTCTTACCGCAGATTAACTCTAGCTGTGGTGCAGCTCCGTGAGCGGCGCGGGCTGGAGGTCTATTCAGCAAGCCGCGGCCATCTTGTGCATTTGGCGCGCTTCACTTCAGGTGGTGAGAAACTGCTTTGCCCGCCGTCATCTGCGCTCTCGGTCCCAACAGGAATGCTCCCGGTGTGCAGGGGTCCCCGAAGATATTATTTCTGCCTGTGTAGCGCTCCTGGCTGCTGAATCCCCGCCAGACAAACCCTAAGGGCCGCAGGAGCTCTCAGCAGTAGCGTCCTGTCGGGTCCATCTCCAGGCCACGCCCCTCCGGGCAATCGTTTTTGCTAAAAAAAAACTGATTTGTAGAATCTAAGATATAACTTTATAAACTTTTAAAAATCTTGCCATCTGGGCGTTACCTAGCTGCCGGGGGGGTGGAGCGCTGTGCAATATGTAGTACCTGGTCTGGTGCCATCCCTGCAGTCCTGGCCGGTGCTGTGCCCGCTGCTCTGGCCGGTGCTGTGCCCGCTGCTCTGTCCGGTGCTGTGCCACTGTACATGCTGTGCCCCAGGCCGGTAACATGATTATCGGTGCAGGCTCCGGGCAATGGGGACACTTCTTGCTTCCTCCTGCAAATCCCCGCCCAGGGCAGCCCTGCACCAATGAGAACGCAGGGCCAGTGATGTCATGTAACCCCCCCTGCGCTGTGATTGGCTCACAGCGGCGACCACATGACACACTGGCCCTGCATTCTCATTGGTGCAGGGCTGCCCTGGGCGGGGATTGGCAGGAGGAAGCAGGAAGCGTCCCCATTGCCCGGAGCCCGCCCCGATAATCATGTTACCGGCCTGGGGCACAGCATGTACAGTGGCACAGCACCGGCCAGAGCAGCGGGCACAGCACCGGCCAGAGCAGCGGGCACAGCATCGGCCAGGACTGCAGGGACGGCACCGGACCAGGTACTACATATTGCACAGCGCTCCACCCCCCCGGCCGTTAGGTTACGCCCACTCGGCAATATTTTTTAAACTTTATAAAGCTATAACTTAGATTCTACAAATCAGTTTTTTTTAGCAAAAACGATTGCCCCTAATGTGTCTGCTAGGTGTGTGGACACATATTAACAGTCCGGGGGGGTCATTTGGGGTGGTTGGTTCCCTTTAATTGCATTTTAAAATGTGGGCTTATGTGTAACACCATACTGGTGCTTAGCACGCGAACGTACTAATCTTCACTCTGGAAGAGTGTGGCGCCCCTGCGACCAGGCGGCCACAAGGCGAACTGCAGCCAGGATTGGTAAAATGGTCAAATCCACACCCACACATACACTCTGATCCTGAGCCTAAGTCATTTCATGTCAGGCGAGGGTTGGTGGGAGTAGTCAAGTGTGGGTGGGACATTGAAAAACACCCAGGAAAGGAGTGTAGGAAATGGAGGAAAACCCGGGAATACTAAGTTGGTAAGGAGGTGGAAGGAAGTTGGGACAATCAAGTGAGCAAGGAAGTTGGTGACTCCAGTTGACTTGAGTTGACTTTAAGTTATTCTAGTAGGAGAGCAAGGAAAGAATGCCCAAGCAGAGACACCCATCAGCTAGCCAGTGACTGAGACCGAACTGAGACTAGAGGCTCCCGGCGGCTGGCACCACTAATGGCTGACCGGGAACCCAGGCTGACACCAAGGAAGGACAGAAGGAGTCAGGTGTACCCGACTAACCCGGGACACTGGTGGCTGGATCATAGAACCAGAATGCCGGCTCTGTAGATGTGGCCAGGAAAGCTTCAAGCTCTCAACCACAGGACACCCGGCAGGGAGCGGGAACTCTATGTCCCCGAACCCAACAATTGGTGTGGTGAAGGACAAAGCCATCGTACTAGGGCTAGTAACCCAGAGTGTGGGACAACTCAATACAAAGCCTGGGACAGCCGGACCGTAACCGTACGGGAAGGAGTGGAGAGAGAGAAAGGGCCCGAAAGGTACACTGAGGGGAAATAATGCAGAGGAACCATCCTGGCTGTAGCTAAGCCTGTAAAGAGCTGCTGTGTGAGGCTAAGTACGTGACAGGTATAGTGAAAAGAACTGTTTGGAACTGTTGTGAATTGTGTTGTGAGAGAAACAAGTAAAAGCCCGGTAAAGCCCAGTACGGTGTGGACTCAATTGCTATCCGCAGCAGGAAGGGGGGGGAGGGGAGAAAAGCCGCGATTGCATAGATACTGTGTATGCTGCCTGAAGGTATGGAGAACTTTACACACGTATACTACACTACACCACCGGATGCCCTGGGGAATCAGCCCTACCCATAGAGGGCTTATCATCTGGCTGCACCCATCATCACCCCAGTGGTCCCGATTATAGCTACACACAACGGGTGGCATCTCGAAAAACTTTCATAAACTTTATTCATCTCCCTGTTACTTTAATATATACCACTCCTTTTATTGACTGCCCAGGATCCCGGAGCCGGGTCACGTCACCGTGACCACCCAGAAGCCCAGACGACGTTGAGAGAGCCCGGTTCCGAGTACCCCACGGTCCCAGCGGGCGAATCAAATGCTGCTGCGTTATTCTGCTGCGCTTTACTCACCACGCTCCCTCGGTGACTGCCGTTGATGTCCTCATCCCGGAGGCTGCAGCGAGTGCAGCCTCTAGGACCCTGGAGCCTGCTATGTGACCGAATGATGTCGCTCGGTCACAGGTCCTGTGGCTTGGTATGAGGTGAGATCAGTGGGGGAGCACAGCGAGATGAGTAGGAAAGTGCAGGAAAAAAATCTAATTGGCATGACTTTTTTCGGATCCGCTTTCCAGCCCAAAAGCAGGTCCAAAAAAAGCAGTGTCTGAATACCAAATTGTGAAATGCATTGACTTGGCTGGGACAGCCCGACTTCAATGCGTTTCACTGCATTCCACTGCAATTAGCGTATCTGTAAGGAATGCTACAGTAACTGTGCAAATATGCACCGTGTGAATGTAGCCTTAAACAGAGAAGTTAATAGAGAGTTGACTATTAACCTGCCAGAAACACTACATCCTCCAAATTGTAGTCTGACTGCCTCATTTACATAAGAAAATGTAAGTGTACAAATGCTTTTTTCCACCTTTAACATTACACTTTGAGCTCAGATAGGGATGATTAGAATAGTACTATGAAGCTACAAGTTCAGACAGTGATAACTTGGGAGGTATAAACCAGCTGACAGGTTCCCTGGACGTATTTACCTGCAAAACATCAGTAAAAGGTAAAAGAGACTTCTGTGTGCGTGCATCTTTCCTCTCCACCATTGGCCCCTCAAATAGACTGTTTCAGCACTCCCTATACCAACACAGCTCCCCTCCAAACTGCCCCTTTACACGTTGCTGCCCCGGAGGTCCAGTCCTACCTGTGGAGGACTACACCATCCTAGCTGCGATACCATCTACCTCCGGTGGACTGTGGCGG